>JBBMOI010000008.1:14905000-14927500 GCA_038088405.1 Porites divaricata | reverse complement strand
GCACCCGCACTCAAAAGGGATTCAACTATGGCCGTGACTGCCAAGGTGAGCAAAGTCATCGAAAAGCGCGCGAACAGGAAAAATGGAGTCAAGCGTTTACAAAAGATCGAGCTCAATAAATTTATTTTCGTGTCGTTTTCAGGAGGGTGAAGCGTTTCTTGAGGAACATGGAGGGGTACATGAAAATGCGAAGACAAGAGCTCAGCAAAAAGAAATCGAGGACAGCGAAGAGGATTCAGCAACCAAACTCAAAAGAACATCAACCATGGCAGCCACCGCACAGGTATATTAATGATCACTAGTTCGAAAGTTGGCTGATTACTTTCGGTTTTTTCATTCAAACGTGTCATATGCAGAAGTTAACAGTCTTTCACGTTTGTTCATTTTTAGGAAGGTAGTGATCTCCTTGGTGATAAAGAGCTTGGAAAAACTCGATCAGAGACGGCCACCTTGAAAAATGCGGAGGACGAGGACAAAGATGAAGACGAAAAAGACGCACCCGAAAACAGCGAGGAAGAAAACGACCTCGAAGAGAACGGCTCAGACAAACCAGCTGTCAAACGCGATGGGACAATGACTGTGACTGCGTCGGTAAGTTAATCGATCTCTTTGCCCTAAATTTCTTTTAACTAGCGAGAAGTGAAATGTTACATTCCTGATTAAAGTTAATCGTACGATTGATCGATCGCCGATGTTTTTCAGGAAGGAGAAAAATTTCTTCAAGACGCCGGACACACAGTAGACGGAGGAACACGTGGGGAAAGCGAAGCAGTGAAAGCGGCCATCGAAGAAAGCGTTGCGGATGAACAGAACGGGGAAAAAGAAGAGGAAAAACCCGACTTAAAACGCAAAGGAACTATGCAAGAGACAGTCAAGGTAAGTAAAAGCTACAGCGCTAAACTTCTGTTATAAAGTTCCAGGTACCGAGTTGTTCTTTATAAGCTTAACATTCCGTGTTGGTTTTGTTTGCTTATGTCACATGGAAATTCAATGTATGATGTTATGATTTTCTTTTGCCACCAACAGTCCCGTTCTGTACAAAAACATTATTTACGTAATCTTCCCGCAAGCAATGCTTGTCAAAGATAGAAACAACGTTTGTGTAGTTGATTTAGGGAAAGTTGAATGGACATCAGAGATGTCCATGCATCATAGACCGTGTCACGCTACCTAGCATGTGCTTGCCATGCTTCAGCGCGGTTTGCTTTCATTCAATTCAAAGGCAAATTTTATTGTTTAAAAGTCAATGGGTTTCGTTGTTCAAGGACAAATAGCTTTTGAATTTACCGCAAAACGCCACGCTTTTTTCTTGTAAAGACAGCAGCGAAAAACGAATTGTTGATAGGGTCTTGGGGCGAATTTTAGGTAAACTTTTACTTTTCAGCTTGCTCCCCTATCGAAAACCTTCGAAGAATTTATCCAAAATTACGCAGTTTTTTTTAATACGTCGCAGTTCATGTCGTAGCTTGAGAGTATTTGTCAATAAGAATAATTTTAGAATTTGGGAGTAAGTTTCGTGTCCAAAAATCATCACTGATAGTTTATAGTCAGGGAGTGTTCAAACAAAAACCAATTTTTGCTCAAACTGCTCTTGTCAAATAACATTGAAGATTTGTTTACAACATGTTCTCTTTCCAGTGCAAGTACCCTGCTTGGGATGTATAGAAATAAGATAGATACGACTATTTAGTAAAGCCATAAGCTGGAAAGGTTCGCTCAATGTCTGTTGCTCTATGAACCCCGGATCAAAGATATCACGTTTTTAGCGTGGGTTGCAATCCGAATATTTTTGGGCGAGAAATATCAACCTATACCATACTCTTGGTAGTATTGCAACTAATATCTATATCAGGAAAAAGTTTCTCCAGTTTTAATTTAAAAGATTCACTGTTCACCTTTTTTAATACTATGACACTGAGAACTAAAATGTGCAATTGATTATTCTTGTGACCGCAATTTAATTTCCCTGTAAAAGTTTTGGAACTTTTCTTGCCTAAATGATACTAATGATGTATAAGAAGTAACAGACAGAAACTGCAACAAAATTTAACCCAGTTATGCTCATCTTTTGTTTCCTGATATATCTGATAATGTTTCTTCCTTGTTCTTCTTCCTTGTTTGCCAGCCTTATCTCTCTTTTTCGATGACTTGCAAGATCTATTCTTACATTTCAGGGTTGTCTCTTTTTTCCCATGTGTACCAGCACCTTCTAAAGATTGTTCTTTTGCAACTTGCGGAAAACCTTACAATGATTTTACCCTTAGTTAATTTTCAGATGTTTATATGAATTTGTTTTTATTTATTATAGGAGGGTGAAGAGTTTTTAAAGAAACAGAAAACCAGCAATGGTGAACATCAAGAGGAAGTCACAGCATAAGTCCTACAAACCCTTTACCATTTTATCTTGATTACTTCAAAACAATAATGGACTGATTGTACTGTACATATACATTAAACACATTTGATATTTCAAGTTGCATAGTGTTCATTACTGTTTAACAAAGCGATTAATTATGTAAAAGTATCAGGTACTCACAACAGGGATGCTATTGAAGTAGACTGGTTGCCTTTTTCATTTTCCATGTCTACTGCTTTGTCCCTTACTCTAGCTTTCACTTTTTCTTACATTTTTAGCATCTTCCATGCATTTTTCTAACCTCTTTCTTGAATTTCACTGTATGATATCAAGGAGAAGTCTTCTTTAATTCAATGTATAGTGGGAGATTTTGTCTATAAGTAAAAAAGCTTTTATACAGTTTTAAAATATTCAAACATATGCAAACAGTAGATACCTCAAACATTAAAGTGTTCTTTTCCCATGAGTGTTTGTGTTTGTGTTTTCACAATATTATTTGGAGATCCCTTAGCAAATAATGCAGAATGTATCTCCCTCAAGGCTACCATATATCCTTGTCTGAAAATACAACTCTCTCCTCACCCCCCCCCCCCCCCCCCCCCTACTGAAGATGGTTGTGGCACAGATGTGTGGAAGGTACATCAACAGTATTATTATTCAGGTTAATGTGCTTCTGGTAATATTTAGCGCGAATGGTAAATAACCCTTGAGACAAAGTGGAGGGGATTAATGTTAGCTGAGCCTGAGGTGAATTAGTAATTATTGGGCGAGGTTGAGCAAAATATCGTGATTTGTCAGTGGCGAGCAGGTCGGCTGAGGTAAATAATTCATCTGCGAGACACTGACAAATCACAGTATTTTGCGATAACCGAGTTCAATAATTGTTTTATCATTCGATCACTGAGTTTGTTTTTTAATAAATAATATCTTCGGAAAGCAGTTAGCGGTCAGGAGCAATGATAGAGATCACATAAATGAGCAAGGAGCAAGCGTGGTTTCATTTACGCATGACCAGAATAGTATTTGCAGCCAAAAACTAAGCCAAAAACAGTTGAACGACATTGTGCATGAGCACACCATTATTTGCAGGCAGTTATTTGCAGGTCACGTGGTGGGCTCTCGGCCAATGAAAAGGAAGAAACATTTGCATCGAGTGATAATAATAATTTATTGTGTTAGTATAATTACTCAGGTGGTTATCAGAGGGGAAAGGGAAACCAATTACAGTTGAAGTTGTTATTCATTCATGTCAACGAACAGCGAAGAAGTGCAGCAATTTCTTTTATAATAATTTGCTTTTTGACAAAGAACTGCAAAAGATTTATCATCTACATGTAATGTATGCTTTTACCTTTTTTGTAAATTTGTTGAGTTTATTTTTTTGTTGTCACTCACTCACATGGGTGTTTGACCATTTCAACTTAAGTGTAAAGCCAAAACTTTCAAATCTTAACTTGAAATGGTTTATCCGAAAATAAGAGATGAAGATATAAAAGATATAAGGTCTTAATTTTCACAGTTCCCTCTCAACCTCAAACAGAAACAGCAGAGATCATAATTATGATGCAATATCCTCGACCAATAAGAGCGCACAAATCTATATCATGAACACTTGGGTAATTAATAAAATTATATAGTTAACAGCCATTGGACACATTGGAACCATTATCTTATGAAATTGATCTAAACCAACCCTATACCAGTAGAAGATTCAAACTCAAAAAGATAAAATGTACTTATAGGTAAGCAACCTTTATTGGGAAAAAATTAATAACATTTTGCCATGAAATTGCATATTCTTCCTCATACAGGTCCTTATATTTTTACTGTCAGTTGACAGAGCTTGTTCTGTCTAAAAATCTACAACGTGAAAGTAGCTTACAATTTGACTACTAGCTGTCTTTAAAAGAGATTGCTAATGTAGTTTTAGTTTATACCTCTTTTATTTCTGATTTTTGGGATTTTCAACTGGGTGGCACTCAGATTTCAGCTTGCAAAGAAAGTCGTGTCGGATAGCCCGGGGCTAGTGGATTTTGCTATTGGGGTAGTGGTTTTTGTTCTTAACTAGCCTGACTGGCAAGTGCTGTTTTTGGGGGAAATTCAAATTACAGAAGGATTGTAATCAATCCTGCTAATCAAAAAGGGTTTTGGGGCTAGTTGAAATGACTTATGGGCTAGTACATGCTAGCTACAGCTTACCCGAATTGCAGACTGTAAAACTGAGTTTCTTTGCACACTGGGTTTTTTTTAACTCTATAAGGAGGACAAAAGTTTACATGAAGCTAAATGTAGGCTACAGAAAAGTTTAGAGCTATGTAACTCAAAGGGAAGTTGAGTTGTTTTCCTTTTTAAAAAACACAAAAAAAGTTGTAATGCAAAGTGTCAACTCTAATAGAGACAATTAGGTTGAAAAATTGGACAACACCGCTTCCACTTGCCATCTGATGCTCAAAAACACCTTTCCTTGAGTTTCCATTCTCATTCCCAGAGTGTTCCTTCTGTTGGTCTGGTAGTATTTTTATAAAGTGTTTTCTAAAATTAAGCTGAGTAACTCTTGGAATTAGAATGTGAGCTCCCTATCATATCCTGCTAATAAAACTGGTTTTTTGAGGTAATGCATATACTTATCCGGGGACAGGATAAAAAGGGACGGGGGCTGGGTGATTTTGAAAAAAAAATATATCCTGCAAGTGCACATGGGTAAGACAAAAAATGCTGCACAGGCACACCATCCAAAGAAAAATTAATCCATTTACAGTGGGCTGGAAAACAATTCTGGTTTAATGTTCCCTGGATTGACACGCTGAATTTCATTTCCTTTATGCTGTTATTATGAAAGAGTTTTACTGGGCCTTGGGTAAGAGGGATTCATAGCATAATAATGTGCCCCCTTCAAATGGCTTTTCTTTACACTTATAACACCGCTAGCTACCAATCTTGTCTTTTTGTTGTTGTTGTCAAATCCAAAATCATAGTTGGTGTTGCAGTCTCCAATAGCCTGATAGACACAATAATATATTTATGTGCTTTAAAGTAATTAACAACGTCAATAACTTACACTAAATATTTATTCCACATAAGCTTCTCCAACCATCACCTGCAAGATACAGGGCCACTGAAAAATATATAACAGTCTGAAAGCTAATTAAGAGAGCAGGTTTCCAGAAAAGGTGTGTCTGACTCTTTTCACCAGTGCAAAGGGGTCCCAATCTCACTGCCTGTATAGAATATTATGGTAAATGTGTCGTATTATCAAGATAAGTAAAAAACTCCTCAATAAAAATTGATATATTTGTTTTTAATTTTACAGAACTTTTGTAGTTTGATTTAAAAGGTAAAGCCTATCAGTTTCAACTCCACACACACACACAAAAAATCATGCGAAATGTTGGTGTGAGTAAACAAAATTTCATGTAAGGTCTGCAAGCACATACTCAAAACTGAAAAATTCAAGGTGAAAAATCATCCCTACACCAAATCACCCAACCACTCCTCCTTTGAAAATAAAATGATTGTCTTCTTTCATAGTTTATCAAGTTTATCACACTGGCTTTTGAATGAATCAATGAACACTCTTCCAAACTTTCCATATTAAAGGAATTACAAATGTCCTCAACATTTAAGCATATTTGCACAAGTATATTTGCTTAAATCGTTCATCCTTAGCTGTTTATTGTGAAAGATCTGGTCGTTTATAGACAGTACATGTTACCCCCCACATAAACTCCCCAAGTAATAATCATAATCAATTGTAATTACAATTACATCAAATCTAGTATAAAAGTTCTATTTACAATTGTTGCTTTCTGCATAATGCATTATAAAAGAATTTCTAAACCTCTCTTATTTACAAAATAAAAATAAAATTCAACTTTCGCCCCCCCGAAAAAAACAATTACAAACGTTATAAAACTCAAAGTGAATATTGTTCACTCCAATTGTTCTTGTTCTATAAGTTTGACTTCAAATATTTAATGTGTTCACATTAAAGCATCTTAATGTCAATTTCCATTTGCTTAGAGTTTTCATTGTCCAATGCACGTGAAATGGACCAGCATTTTGGAATCTAGAAGGACGACATTCCATGTAAAAATGAGTCACGCAGAAACTAATAACAATTTCTGTTAATTTGTGAAGTGAAAAATACGTTATCGTACTTTCCCCAAATTCGTGCTCATTTAGCGGCAGTCCAGAGACGTCCTTTAGTATTTGCCTGATTTGTTTCACATATCCATCTTGTGAGCTATATTGACCTTTGGCGTGTGAGCAGCGTAAAAATCCAGCTTGAGAGCCTGCATCTAGAGAGGTGAAGTTAGTCAAAAGGTCGGGCATCGAGGAAGATGTACAACGACTGTTCACTGGTCTTGTTCTTAGCGTAGTAAACCGCATGTAATGACCAACGCAACACCAAAAGAAAGGAAAACGTAAGCTCCACATTACCGCGAAAAGAAAATTAGTTACATCAAAGAAAGCAATGACCAACAGGACCAAAAGAGAATTCACTTCACACTGCCGAATCGCTGCGAAGACGAACATCTCGTTGTTGTTGTTTTTCCCAGCCGGTTTCGCGCATGCTCGCTACAATTCTCGAATGATTGACAGATTTCTTAACTGGGGCGATCATGGAAAGACCAAGCCGAAAAGCGGCAAGATCAAAGGCCGTTGCCAGCCCCCCCCTGTCCCCAGCCTCCCTCCTCCAACCACAGTTTGTTCGTTTTCAGTCCGATGGGAGAACACACTCGCGCGCCATCTCGTGATGGTTTACAAGGATTTTGATCCAGTGTGCTTCCTTGCGTGTATTTGGTGTAGTTTCATAGTTGAAGACCTGGTTCAAACCTCTCAAGGTAAAACATTTTAAGCAGTAACCTATAACCTGTTATTTAAGCTGTTTCACGTCTAGTATGGAAAGGCATCTTTGCAAAAAGGGACCGCGAGGCAAACATGCCATCCCCTGGAGATCTCTCCAGTTCGGCGTGACATCTTCGCATTCGCCAATCACTGAATGTTATAAGGGACAGTTTATTTTTCAGAGACATTTAATTTGGTGGTAGAATGTTCTGCTTCAAAATCCTAGCTCTAGATTAAACGTACAACACGAACTTTTCCAGTTCAATTGATCAGCTTGTGGTATGAAGCATGAAAAAGCTTGTTTTTGCGTTGAAAACTAACTGGGATAATTTACAAGCTAATAGTTAAGTTTTCCTTTGAAATTTTCCAAGCCAGTAGTCTTTCACTGGAGATTCTGTAGGTTGTTGATCTTGGGGTTCTCAAAGATATTTGTTGCGTTCATTGATAAGCTTTATGGTTGCTTCCGCGAGCCGGCGAGATGAACCAGCGTAGGCTATCTTGCCCGCTCGGGATCCACTTGGCCATGTAATAAATTCTTTATTGTCTAAGTTTGTTCTGTCAAGTTGGCTGAATACTTAACTTGTTGTTGTTGTTGATTTTTGTATTTTTATTATTAACCTTCAGAAGCTCTCCGTCAACTATCTATGATCTTGGTCCATAAAAATTAGCCATATTAGCTTCGTTCCTGGCCCCAGTTGTTCAAAAGATGGATAGCGCCATAAATCACTATCCAACGGATAAATATTAGGGAAACCAGCTGTGCTATACACTGGACAGAGATTTGTCCGCTAGATAGCGTTATCAACCTTTTGACCAACTGGGACCAGGTCTATAATGCATATAATGTATCTTTATTGTATTAATACAAATTACCATTTTAGTGCAGTCGAACCTTCCGTAAGCAACCACACAAAATACCAAGTGTGAGGTCAAGATGGCTATACGTGCATTGGCCAAGTTCTTGTTTGCATTTTTATTGACCTCAACTTAGTCTCGGCATAGCTAGTACTACCTGTCGTCTTGATCAACAAAAAGCAAAAAAGAGGCCAATATTCAGCCATCTTGACCAAACAAGCTTGGTCAATAAAGAGTTTATTGTAAGGTCAAAAAAGAGAACTTTTACTTGCGGGGCCAACACGGGAAATCCCGAGCTCGCAAGATGGGCCCATCTTGTATGCTTGAGTAGGTGTGATATCTTAACGATTTTACCGACCTAATAACTTGTAAATGTAAATGTAAATGTCTAAGCTAATCAGAATGTAGGATTTGCTTTATCTTGCCCGCCAGCGGATTTAGCCATATAAAGAGAAGATTTAGGGGACAATATTGCAAGAGGTGGTTGCTGACAAGAATCAAGTAACAGGGGTTCCCTTCCGAGAAGAGGTCCTGAAACATCTAAAGGACCGATCATTTATTACCTCCCTGAGGAGTGTGGGGGTTTTCAGAAAAGTGTGGTGTATCAAAACTTCCCCCCCCCCCCCCTACAAAAAAAAAAGAAACAAAAAAAATCAATAATTTATTACATATGAAATTGAGGAGGCCTAATTAACATAAGCTTTATAGTTTCCTTTAGGCCTCCTCGCCATTTCTTCTTACATTTTCTTTGGTATTTTTTTGTAATTATTGTAATCGTGTGGCAAATAAATAAATACAAATACAAATACCCCCCTTGGCAATAACACTTTTTATAATGCACCCCCCCCCCCCCCCCCCCCTCTAACCCTTCTAGACCAAGTCTCTTCTTCCATCCTTGGGCATTGATTTCATAAGCTATAAGATACTGGTACATGCAGGGGAAGAAAAGTTTGGACACCGAAGGCACCCCAAACCTATGGGAGTCTTGGGGCATGCTCTCAGAGAAAATTTGGGGTCTCGGGAATGCCATTTCCTGCGTTTTCCACAGGACATTCGCAGTAAATAACGACGAAGGAAAATGCATTAATTAGTTGTTTATTTTACCCATCTCTAGTGTTATAGGTAAGGTACAGTGTTTACGGTAAAAAAGGGTAAATCAGTGACACCATAAAGGAGTTTACAAGCAAAGGGCGAGATCTGTACCCTTCAGACAGGCAAACTCTGTTATAATGCCATCAATGTTAATAATACGTCCTAAGTTGTGCTCCTACACAGAATTGCAAGAGAGCTCAATCTCTCGTCTGTGATGGTCCTTCGTAAAGGAGTTTGCAGTCTCTTCATACCGCTGAAGCTATGCTCAGCTGTGTATGTTGACACTGGATAAGTCAACAAAGTTATGAGAGCCGTGACATATACTCCAGGATAGAACTGAAGTTGGCTTGGTCAAATTCTCAACCAAGGTCTGTGGCTTCCCATTTGGATCCATTTCACTCCACTTAATCAATAAAAGGATAAAGGAAATCCTAACACAAAAACACCAGTGTGATGCGAAATATTTTTTTTTATCCCGATTTAATGATAAAAATGTTTTCAGGAAATAAAAAAAGTCTATTATAATTATTTTTTCCAGATTTCGGCTGTATGCATAGGCGTATGTGCAAACATGCATCCTACATTCCTGATAGGAGAAATAACTGATAAGTTCCTGGGCCAAGCTTTATATGGGTAACATTTTGTTACTGACAAAGAACCGCCAAAATGTATTAATTTTTTTTGTCTTCTTTTGAAGGAAATGTGGATTTGCTTCAATCATGATATAGTTTGACAACTTTTACATAGAAGGCCAGTCCTGTGTCTTAATAAGTTGACCCCCCTCACATTCACTGTGCATTTTGAAAATGGACCCCCCCAAATCAAGCCTCTTAGAAATTGTACCCCCTCCCATCTGAAACCCCTGACCCCCTCGGACGTAGTAAACGGTCAGTCTCTAATTTCTGGAAGATAATTTATTGTATGCAATTTGTTAGTTACGTACAAGAGTTCCATGTTGTCAGTGAAAGTTGTTGTTATACTCTGTGCAGCATAGTACATTACAGCAAAGAGAGACCACATCATGTGTCAAGTGGTCACTTAAAAAAGGTTAAAAGCAATGAAAAATAATAATAGTTTTATTTTTTAGTCTATTGAGGTAACAATATGTCATTCAAATATCCACATTTGTTTTGTTGGAAAAAAAATAATATCATTTCATTGAAATCATAGATCAGAGTATTATTGCAGCAATAGAATAAAGTAACTACAAAAACGATGGCGCTGGATGTACTTAAGATTTATAATCTAAACTTGTTGTCATCATGGGTATGATCTCTGTTGTTTCTTTGTTTTTCTACAGTTTTCTTGGTCACAAGTAGACATATTGTCATTATGGATCACACATAACCTACTATGATGGAAAACAAATCTGATGAAGAAAGTGAAAATGCCAGGGAATCTATTATTTATGATGATGTAACATCAGAGGGCAAATTAAGTAAAGAGAGCTTTACTGGTACAAAAGATGCTTCTCAAGAGGCTGACAGTAGTGAATGCAAGGGAGCAGGTCTAAACGGTTATGACCAAAAAGCTCTAGAATCGGAAACAAGACAGAGTGGAAAGAAAGAAAAGACTGGATACAGTAATGCAGGAAAAATGGATGCACAGCCAAGGAAAGAACCAGAGCAAGATATCTCTCATTCTAAAGCTGTTAAGGAATCATTTGAAGACCAGAGAAGAAAAATCCGTAAGGACAGCAATGACAAGGAGCTTTGGACCCCAGTGAAAAGTGAGCTGAAGGATAGCAAAGGTGATGAAGGAAAGAGTGAGACAGAAGTGGTACAGGAACTTCATGATCATAAACCTTCAAAGCCACCAAGACGACCTCCTCAAAAGAAACCCAACCACGTAAAGGAGGATGTCGGAGAGAGGGGAGAATGTGAACAGGAAGGATCACCTCTTCACAGTCCTGATCCTGTAAAACCTCCTAGAAGACGTCTTCCACAACCACCAACACAACATGTAGAGCAAGACACAGTCATTTCAGGAACATTACCATCAGAAGGTAATGTTACAGCTAGTGATTTACTTTCAGGAACTGATGATGGCTTAGGGCAAAAACCAAGAGACATTGTTTGCAAGCCTGTGCTGACATCAAGCCCAAACCAAGAGGTAATTCCCAGTTTGACTGTGGAGAGAATTGATGCTCTTGACACTAGTCGTAGAACCCTTTCATACATTGACGTATCATCGGGGAAAGGAAAAACCACACGGGTGGAGTCATTTTATGATTTTCTGTACTCTCGGGATGATTCCGTTGCCAATGTGACATCTCCAATTTTGAATGATGGTGATAGAGCTGGAAGTGTATCACGCTTTGAGGAGCATCCCTATGATGCAGTGCATGCTGAAGACAGTATAACAGACACTATCAGTGAAAAAAGCTATACTGGAAGTACATATGAAGAAGTTATTGTCAACCAAGGTAGGAAATATTGAGAAAGTCAGTCATAGAATCAAGTGAATGTATACAAAAGTATTGTTGAAAGGATAAAACCAAATTTACCTGTTTTAATATTAACAAATAACAATAGAGTGATTTTACTTGAACCATGAAATGGGTAGTAGAATACAACACTACTAAAAGTCAAAATTAAGAATGAAGTTGCATTTAGACAGTTGGGGAGAAATTAGGTTAGTTTCCAGGATTGCAAGAAGGAAAATACACCAAAATTTGCAAGCAGCATTAAGCAGCATTCATTTGAGACATTTAGAAATTTTTTTATTAAACAATATTTATCACAGCTATTGGAAATTTAAGGCATAAAATGTATTTTTATGTTTTATTGGAATTCAAACATACAGAGCTTTTTACTTCTCACAGAGGTTATTTCCTTAACACCACACTTTGGTGTCAGATTTTCAGTTGCAGGTCTAGATCACAGAAAATTCAGCTTTTATCAATTTCAAATTTTTTTGTTTATTGTTGCCATAGTGATGTTGTTCTTACTTAAAACTACATTTTGACAACCTTCAATCCAATGTCAGTCAGTGGTAAAAATTTAATAGTGTTGGACAAGGATAAAATCACTTTTAAGGCAATGAAAAAGTATCAGTATGTTCCCCGCAAAACTGTGTCAAAACAGCTTACATTCCTGAAGTATTTCTTATGTAATAAAACTTAAATAATGTTCATTATAACTGAAGACTTGCATTCAGCTTTATCGTACTGGGACATTCCTGTCATAATGAGTTCTAGTGCACATGTAAATAGACAATATTCGTATTCCCTGACAGTCCTGGGACGAGTAGGCCTTGATCATGAATGCAAGGCTCATGTGGGGAACTTCTTGCCAAGAGGACAAACAAATATCAGGATACCGCTACTGAGTTTGCTGAATTTAAGGAAAATTTTTAACGTTGTAAAGTTCTGGAGGGCTTAGATACTTGAGAGATCATTATTTCAAACAACGAAAAAAAGGAAGATCTGCTTGTTATTAGTTGAGCTTGCTTTAGCAAAGGGAGACGCTAAAAGTGCATGCCTTTTTTTTTCATTGGTCTTCCCAAATGGTTGACCATGGTCCTAGGTGTTCATAGCGGAGATTCAGATTCAGATTGTATTGTTTTGGCACTATTTACATATTGTTACAGTGGAATTTTAATTTGTATAATTACCTTATGGAACAATGTCAGAAATAAAGATAACAAGAAATTAAGGAATTAAGATTTGCACAGTGACCAAAGTAGCTAATGCTTCCGGGTTGGTCACTGCCACATTAAGCTAGCTGGCATAGACAATTTAAGTGTAATGAAAAATAAGATGGTGGAAACTGATGGTAAGAAATGTGACGACTTTAGTTGTATGCAAATGAGTCTTGTGAGGAGCATGTGGTTTATTTTCGGCGATGACTGAGATGACGCATATAAGTTGAACACGTTTTTGGCAATGATGTGATTTTCCCCAAATCATGGCCCTTGATTTTCGTGTAATTATACACGTTTATTAAAAGGTAAATACTCCTAGTAGGTTGAGAAAATATTATTGTCAGTGGTGTATTGAGGCGTAACGTTTCTCAGAACTCTATGGTTAAATAGATTCACTTTGTTGTATTTGTTTAATAATTTTGATAGATTTTTGTAGTTGTCAATTTGTGAAGTCGTGTTGCACTTACATGTATATAAATAAATACTTGAGATATCAATGACTTAATAGACTGCAAAACAGTCAGTGTATAATTAGTAAAAACTCGAAGATGTTCTCCAAATCCCCGAAGCCATTTCAATTATAATTTTCAGTGTCCTTAAAACCTTTTGAAGAATACTCTTTATTGAAATGGACGTACTTATCGAAAGCCTGCAATAAAGTTGACAGTGATGTTATTACACCTACTTTGCGGTTTTGAAATTTTCCTACAGAACGGATGCAAAATCTTGTGTGTTTCAAATAAACCGACCAACTGTGTTCAGTGCATAATTACTTATCGGGACCGGACTTAGCATTCTGCACAAAGTCCATGCATTTTAAGGAAGTTAAATCGGTTTTGAAAATTATGACTTGAAAGGTAAAGTTTGCAAACAAATTAAGGTTACATTATTTGTCAACATCTTCGATCACAACTGTGAGAGAGTACAAAAACGTACACACAGTTGAACACGGAGTTTTGTACAGATGATAATACTGAGCAGTTTAAACTCCATTTTACAGATACACGTAAGTGAAAAAGAATAATAAGAAGTATAAAAGTATATAAAAAGGATTCCAATATTGACATTTTGACACAATTTATCATTATTTTTCTAGATATATGCATACTTCTTGTTTCTTCTTTTAATTTGCATGCATGGCTTCATGGCTTTTTTAAATTTTGCTGTTTTTACGACCAGCTCTTTCCACAGTTTTGTTAATTGAAACGTTGTGTTTGAGCTTTTAAAACTCACAGTTTTTTCTGATTTCTATAGTTTTGCAGCAACTGAGCTGCAATTTACAGATGTTTGTTTGTTTTTTTGCCAAGAAATTCCCCGTATTAGCCTGGCGATCATGCTGTGAAGTCTCCTGTCCCAAGGTCATCGGGGAATACAAATATTGTCTACTACTTTTCAGTTGCTTTTGCTGAAAATTCATTGGTAAATTTGTTCCCTTTGAAAAACATTAAAAATACTTTATTTTAATAAGTGGTTTGGTATTATTTTGCCATAAAGTAGACTGCTTAAGTTAAGTCACATGGAACTTATGAGTAGATCCAGCTATTAGTGGGGACCTAATGTATTAATGGTTAGTACTGGTAATACTACTATTCCTTAGAGGCATATGTCATGCCCAGCTTGCATGATGATGAAAGTGATGAATTCTCTGATGGTACTGATCCTTGGGGTTCAGACTTTGAAACTGAAGATGACATGACAGATGTAGGAAGCCTAACAACATCACAGCCCGGTGACTTCAAAGATGAGGAGGAAGAAGATCCCTATGATTCTGTGGAAATTAGTCCCATGACAGAAAGAAAAAGACCGGTAATAGGCTTCTTGCAATAGCTGATCATGTGACTAACTCTTTGCAAATACAAAAAACTGTTCTTTTTGTTAACTTAAAAAGATTTAGCAGGAACTGAAAGGGAATATAAAATTTAGGTAACTTGTAAATTTTCAGCCGTATATCTCAAAAGTAGCGATTGCAGCAGCTGCTGAAAATTATAAGGATCTGTATGGAAAATACAGCTTTTGCCACCCAGCCACAGCTGAGTGGTTTTCTATAGAAATCCTTGTAACTAGCTAAGGGTTCTAAAGTGATGACGTCATAAAAATTAAATTTTTGAAATGATGGGATTTGTCGGGACATTTTGAAAGAAAAACATCTGAAAGCCCTACTTGCCAAAAACTAGCATTGTTGGGCAAATTGTCTAGGAGATATTAGTCACATTTTGCTCTCATGACTCCATACAAATCCTTCTAAATTTGACTCAGTTCCTAATGTTATGAACTGAGTCAAATCTAGAAGGATTTATATGGAGCCATCAGAACAAAACTGTGCTAATAATAATTATTCATAATTGTGCATTAGTAACAGAAGGGAGTGTAGTGCTTGACTTGTAAACAACATTTTCAGAAAAATGTTTTGTTTTTATTTCACCAGATAGTGACCAGAATGTGGCTTAGCTACATGTATGTTCAAACTGGGTTTTTCTCTCAAATTTCTAGACACAGGTGGATTAGCTTGTTGCCCCTGGTTTCATAAATACTTGACCCCATTTTTGTTTTTATTATTTCATCAACTTTGTCTAAGATAATGGTACTTGCAAAAGTATGAAGGTAACTGTCAGTCTAACATTATTTTGGGGAAAAATTAATTTGTAAATTTATCACCAACTGCAGCATTAATTATTTTTATCATTTTTTGTTTTCATTTTAATGTTTAGTTTAGGTTTGTGTCTGAGATTACAAATTTTTCACCATTCAAACGACCATCAGGATCCCTTGGTGTTACTGGACTGAAGGGGCAGCTGAAAGGATGTCTTGGATTAAACAAAGCATCTAGCCAGCCTTATTTACCTAGCACTAAAACACAGAAAGGTAATTTCATTTATACACTTTAAGTGCAGTAGTTTCCAGCCAGCTTAATTAGTGAAACAAATAACTATTAGGATTCTTGGTATATATTATGTTACAAGTCAAAATTAAATTCAGGTTATTAATTCTCTATTTCTTTTCTGTCCTAGTCCTAATTATTCTTGAATATGAACTACTACCTTTATTCCAAACTCATTATCATAATAATAATTTCTACCAATTTATTTTCAGGTGATGAAACGGATGGTGTCTATGTAGACCCAGACATCACAGACTCAGTTAACTATCAACAGCCAGTAATGCCACCCATGCCTAGTGGACTTTCCACTGATCAGGTATATACCGCATATATATGACGGCAAAAGCATGCAGGCTTTTTAAGAATGATTTTGTTGTTAGGGAGGGGGGCTAGCACGAGTATGATATAACTTTTTTGCTCTTAGTACGGTACTTGTACCATTAGCAGCAACACTGCACATGTGGAATAATTACATCAACCATACCTTTACATTTAGACTCATTCCGTCATTCAAACAGTCAACAGTAAACAGCATTTTGTTCACTTTTAAGACTGGAAAATGGAGTTGCACTTTTGTTCTGCCCAACTTTAGATCAAGAGGTATCAGATTGTTAAATTCATGCTGGAGAGTGAGGGAGACTATATGAAACTGTTGGATCAACTCAGTAAGGTCAGTTAGATCGCACTCATTTGTCTTTTTTGCTATGAATAGCAAATAAAAAAGCTTAAGGAGTACTTTTCATCGCCAACTTTTACATTTTCAGGCAAGTGTGAGAATGATATCTTGTGTCTTACCATTTATTTTTGTAGCAATATGAGTTGCCTATCAGAGAGCGAGATCTTCTTGAACCAAACAAGATTGATATAATATTCCAACATGTTCAGCTTGTACTGCAATGTCATGCCATGTTTAATATTGCATTAAGTGCAAGAATGGCAGACTGGACTCCTGATGATATGATAGGTGACATTTTGTATGCTTTGGTGAGTTATATTATTGTTTATAGTTAAACTGTCATATTTGAAAAAGTAATTAGGCTTCAAGACTGAAGTTTGAAGTTTATTCATAAATACATAGCAGTTCGAAAACTGAATTGCTTAATATTTACATTACAAAAATTAAGATCTAAACATTAACTAATCTATCTTCATTAAAAGGAATAAAAAAGCTACAATGCGTTATTCCAGAAAAAATCCACACCCCTACGACAGAAGGCATGCTGGAAAATCTGACAGGAGGGGGAGGGGGGGTTAACAGCTCTGGAAATCCAGACGGTGGGGGGGTTCTGAACCTACAAATACATCCTCGGGGGTAACTTAATCGATTTTATTGATGTTTCAATCGCTTCAATCGCTAAGTTTTCAAAACATTGCTTTGCCTTTTCAAATTTTATTATTCTTTCAAACTACAGACCTCTTACCACATTTATTTTAAGTTTCCATCCATAGGCTCGCCCTTGTTACTTTTGTAGAAGCGACGTACGATAACTTGAAGATATCAAGAAAAATCGCATACTTCATAAAAAAGCGCTCAATTCAAGGAAAGCAAACAATGATTTTACCTTGAATTAAACATTTTTCCAAGGTCAATGCTATTTCAGGGCGATTTACCACTAAAAATGCCTTACAAGTAAGCGTGGTTGTATGGGGCGCCAAATGTATTTTTATTATTTGGAGTGGTTATTTGTATATAACCAAAACAAGGCTGGTTATTTACAAATAACCACATTACAGTTTTATTATTTCTATATAACCAAAGTATAAAATTGGTTATTTACAAATAACCAAAACTGAAATTTGGTTATTTAGCAAATAACCAAAAATTAAAAAGTGGTTATTTATTAAATAACCAAATGCAAGATTGGTTATTTATTAAATAACCAAAATGCAAGACTGGTTATTTATTGAATAACCAAAATGCAGGCAGAATGGAAAATTGATTATTTATAAACAAACTGGACAGTTGGTTATTTAGTAAATAAAACATGGACGATTAAAAATCCAAGACTGTGCAAAAATGGTTATTTAATACAGAAATGGTTATTTACCTAATTTGGTCTTAGCAAGTTGCCACGTGGCCCATTTTCCCGCTCAGTCCTCATAACGACTTGCAGACTTCTATTTCTAACATGGCTTCTTCCACTTCCTTCACTTTCACAGTAAAGACCATAACGCTTGTTGAATGAAGGACTTCTGTAAAGTTTATTTTCTAAGAAGAATAATCTCTGATTTTGTGAGAAAATTAAAACAAGGTCACAAACAATACGATTTTGCCTTCAATATTTTGGTGACATGCATTACTAATCAGTTTGAAATCTTTAATTTTCTCGCAAAGTCTTGAATGTTTTAAGCATGCATTAAACTCCTCAATTATTATTCTTGTATAACGGGCTGGAAAGTGTCGGTTTAGTAACTTCAGCGGCCGTTAATTGCTGAATTATTGGACATGTGAAGTGGAAATAAGCTTGATTTAGGGGTAGTTTTCAAGTGGCATCTGACGCCCAAAAATGGCAGAGCCCAGAAATGTTTTTTATGTTTATTATAGACCAAAGGGTTGTTAAACAGGGAATAGCAAAATTATTGTCATAGCTTTCTGGCAAGGGGAGATATTTGATCTCAAAATCAGCAAGTATTTGAATGGCTAAAAAGGTGGTTCCATATTCAAGGCCGGTGATTGACAAGCTGTCAATCAAATTGACTGAAACTTACATCCTTGCATTTATCAAAGATGTATCAACATATATACAAACCCTCATAGTCAAAGGTTAAAGACAGTTGTCCTGAGAGCTTCCTACTTTTGCCTGTTATTAATGCACTTTTATTGGTAAAAATCTAATTAAACCAGTTGGGTGGGCTATCTCCCACCATAAAGATGCAAACTACGAACCAATTTGTCATTTTGAGTTTTAAGGTAGACGCTTTAAACTGATCTAGTTTCAATGAAATCGGAGAGATGGCATGTAGCACACCTGCCTGGTGCACCCGTGATTGTTGTCATTTACAATAATATTGTGTGAAATTAGTGACTCACATATTTCATCTGGTGGTGGGTTGCTAATTCCTTAAAGTTCATAATAACAAGAGCCTCATGATAGCTGACACCGGGGCAGATAATGGACTTTGGTCTCTTCTGTACTAAATCTTGTATTAAATATATAGGCAAAAGGGAGTGAAACGCCAGTACTGCATAGTCCATAATATTGATCTAATACAACTATAGTAGAAATCAGTGCAAGTATAACCTTAGCTCTCTTAAGTTGTACCAAAAAATATGATCTCTTGGAGGCCTTCTTAACAATTTCATTAATATGGATATTCCAGGTCAAATCACCGGAAATATTGAGGCCCAATAACTTAACACTGTCTACAACTTCTAAATCAGCATTAATGAGAATGGGCTCAGATTCTTGCTGGGATTTTGTAAAGTGTTCAGTGGGACTCTGTTTTTCTAGTGGCCATTGTACTACACTCTATCTGTAGTACGTTGGGTGTCGGTAAGTTCCCCTTTCATGACTGTTTCAAAGATAGTGGTATCATCTAGATATTTCCATAAACGTGCATTTTCGACAACAAGGTCATTAATCATGATCAAAAAAAGCCAAGGCCCCAATTTGGTTCCCTGGGGGATGCCTGGGGGGACAGATTTCCCCTCAGATACATATCTTTCACCAAGTTTGATTCTCTGAGATCCGTTTGACAGAAAGTAAAAATAAAATTTGGGATTTGCCTTACAGTATGGCTACTCAAACTGGGGCACTTGGGAGAAGATTATCCAATCACAGCATTTTTTGAAAACAAAAGATTCTCAAGTTTTTTTGCAGACTGACCAATAAAATTCAAGGTTCAACTAACTAACTACATCTAACTCAGGAAACAAGCCTCAGATTTACCAATCTTACTTTGATTCAAAACCAAGAAGCCAATCTAATCTAAAAGGCCGAAAAACTTGACACAAAACTCACACACCTCCACTTGTGGCTTTTGATTGGACATATTATTATTTACTCACAGGTAAGAAACATCATGATTCTGATTGGATATATCCTTTTCCTTGTGTGCAAAAAACATTGTTCGCTCCTCTGATTGACTATAACTCATTGGCATATGAAAATTTACAACACAGCTTTTCAGTGAATATATATCTTTATATATATAATAATTTCCAATTCTTTATTTCAGTTTTGCAAGTCCATGGTTCTTGATGCATACAGTGGATATGTGAACAATTTTTCCAAAGCCATGGATACTGTGAAACTTGCTTGCAGAACACATCTTGCATTTGCACAGTTTTTAAAAGTAAGATGTTCAGAGTAGAATAAAATGTACCTTGCCATAGTTCCACCCTATTATTACAAGCAATGATTACTTTTTGGAATCCCCAGTCATCATATTCTGAGCAATTTTTCATGGGGCTAAATTTTATTTCGGCTAAGTTAACCTCGAGCCAATGCAGCCAGTGGTGTTCCCGTATTAGCATGCGTGACATGCGGGGTGGCACTTGGGGGTTTCAGGGCTGCTATCCTTTTGCGTTATTTTGCAAGCTATTCTAGCTGATCGTTGCGGATCACCTTTTTGCTTCGTGCTGGCAAATCTTTGCAGATTCTTGCCCCTCTCCTCCCTCCCTGCTGTCATGCGGGGGTGTGCAGGTAAGTATTCTGCATGGGTAAGTATTTTCCACTGAGTATTCTCTCAGTGTGACGGTGCCAGTTAGCGGCTGCTGGCAGGGGTGGTTCCCGCTTCCAGGGTTGCCTGGTTACCTCCTTTGCCATATTTTTTCACAGCTGGCCTCCCCGCTAGCCTTTTAGGCACCAGTTCCCAAGCTCATCAATTGGTGATGAGTTTAACCATTGACAATCAGACAAAAGAATTTTGTTCAATTTTTAATGTCAACAGTTTTAAGGCACATCTTATTATTATTATTATTATTATTGTTATTATTATTATTATTATTATTATTAAGCACAGTCCACTCATGTTGTTGCAGTCACTCTGGGGGGGGGGGGGGGCTCTCCTTTCTAGTGAGAGTGCCTCAGGGCTCGCACAGTCTTGAAAAGTCCTTGAATTCCATTTTTCCTTGAAAAGTCCTTGGATTTTCGTCAACTTTGAATTTAGTGGCATGGAAGGTGTTTTTTGATGAGTTTTGGTTGTCCAAGACAGAATATGAATCATAACTCAGAGCATTTAAAGGTTATTTGCACAAAGCACTCAATGTTTTATGCAATAATTAACTATCAATTTAAGAGAAGTGAACTGAAAAATGTAGAGAAGTTTGTGAAGCAAACAGTTCAAGCCTTAGAGCCTTATACGAATTGACTGGAAATATGCATTTTTGTACAATCTGTGAAATTATATTCCTAGTACAGCTGTAGTACAGTTGTAGGTGGTCCTTGAAAAATGGTTGGAATTTTTGGTATGAACCCTGGTGCCTAATAGCTGGAGTCATATTTTTTATCAGGGATTCACTATTTTCACCTTGTTCATTTTACATCTTGTATATGCCCCCACGCCCCCACCCCCAAAAAATGATAGGATGGAAATTTCTCAGACCCAGCAGTGTCAGTATTAATGGTGTTGTGTTTTATAACCACCCCATTTACATGCTATTATTATAATCACATCACTTCAACCCAAATGTAACATTTTCCCAATGATGTAAATACCTCATCAATAACAGCTCTTGTTAATTTGACTTGATTTCCATGGACTGCTGGCAGTCTATCAGGTTTGTTGGGCAGGCAAGCATGTTGAGTACAAGCCAAAAAATTATGGCAAATGCATTCCCGAGTCCTGTCAGGGGCTAAAAATACCTGACTATTTAGGGCTAAAAATACCTGACCGTTTCTTACAGTCTCGTAGACAGTCCAGCTCTAATAGCATCTCACTTCACCATTTGATGTTAAAACCAATCCAGAGATTTCCACAGATATTAGCACTTCTCCAGGTAAGCAATAAATTAAACTTCAAGTAATATCATTTTCATTATTTTTGTTTTTGAATTTTGTCATTAATTGAAAGTTACGATCATATTGATTTGTTATGAGGCCCTGAACGTAGTTATATGTGTAAAGGATCTGCCTTCTATGCCATCCTTGCTCTTTCAAAGTGTATGTGTTGTCACATGAAGGAATTTTACAATCTTTCCATATTTATTGCGTTCTCTTTTACAGCAGTACCTGGGTCAGGTAAAGGATAATGTCCAAACCCAAAGGAATAGATTTCTAACCGCCTTTCTATGAGGATCTATACAATACTGGTATATTAATTATTTAAGTGCACTCCAATGAACATCTCTTTACAATGCACGTGGTTGTTTTATTTTTAGGAACTGCTGTTGGTGACTCCTAAAGATCACCCAGATCGTGTCCCACTGCAGCTTGCTTTGACACAGTTGGAGTGTCTGGCAGAGAATTTAAGAGAAAGGAAAAGGGAAGCAGAACTTAGGAATAAGGTGAAACTTCTAGATGGGCTGATAGCACAGAACCACAAGGTAAATTATATGTTAATTATTAGAATACCTTAAAATTCCGAAAATAAGCCCCTCCATGTATAATCCCCGCCAAGTATAAGCCCCCCAAACCGGTAACGCAAAAAACCCTACGTTAAATCGCTCCTCCAAATATAAGCCCTCCGGGGGCTTGTACTTGGAAAATTGCCCTCAATACAAAGTAAAACAAAGCAAAAACGGTAAATTTACTTCAAACTATAAGGCTAGCCCAATCGATTTTAAAACGCAAATTTCCCCTTCGTTGATAAGCTCCTCCGAATATAAGCCCCTCAAAAAGGGCCTTTGAAAAATATAAACCCCGGGGCTTATTTTCGGAATTTT
>JBBMOI010000008.1:14855000-14902500 GCA_038088405.1 Porites divaricata | reverse complement strand
AACGTTAGAAACAAATCCTGACCCCATGCAAACTGTAAAGCCACCTCTTCTGTGTTAAATTATCATGATTTTTTTTGCCTATCATTTCCTTGGCCAGCAGTAGACAATCACAGAAAGGAAATCGCGACTCGAGTTAAACACTAATAAGGAGAGCTACCAGTAGAAAGTAAACAGACTACTTTACCGCTTCTTAACAGTCTACTTCTTCGATTTCCTCTCGTAGTACGCTTGTGTTGCCTGTACTACAGGCAACTATAATGATTATAGTTCTTTGTTAGCATGAATTATTATGTGAAGTATATGAAATAATTCATTTTGAACTGCGGTTATAGATGAAAGTGAAGAATGATCATCGCAGTGAATTTTCCAATTTAAGCAACTGGAAAGAAGAAGCCTGAAAAAATCAGGGCTTCAACGGGATTCGAACCCGTGACCTCCGCGTTGCCGGTGCGTTGCTCTACCAACGGAGCTATGAAGCCACACATTGGGAGCGAGGTCAATTTATTGAGTTCATATCTCCCGTAAGGAGTGAAATGATACGGGAGATATGAACTCAATAAATTGACCTCGCTCCCAATGTGTGGCTTCATAGCTCAATTGGTAGAGCAACGCACCGGCAACGCGGAGGTCATGGGTTCGAATCCCGTTGAAGCCCTGATTTTTTCAGGCTTCTTCTTTCCAATTGCTTAAATTGGAAAATTCACTGCGATGATCATTCTTCACTTTCATGAATTATTATAGTAATTACCTTTTCGGTAGTTAATTTAAAAGTACTTAGTCAAATCCATAGAGAAGCAGTAATTCTATTCATCCCAGTACTGACATGAGTGGATACATTTACATGTAAATAGAGAGGAGTAGGCGAGCGATCAAGACTGGGACCACTGTAATTGGCTCAACGCTGTTGTGGCACCCCTAACTTTTGTTTCATTGTTGTCTATTGTTTCATTGTTCATGAGGCGAAGCTAATAAAATAAAATAAAATAAGAAACACATGGCCTGCACATCTGTGTAAAGTCCATGTTAGTTGCTTATATACTCCCCAGACGATTCTACTTATTATTACTGCATACTACAGACTGTTGAAGGGGAATCTATCCTTGGAACAAAGAAACGCCGAATAATTATGCTGTCTGACATGTTACTGTGTGTATCCCTCATCAAAGGGTAAGCAATGTTCACAGTCATATCATTGAAAAGAGTTTTCAGGCTACTTCATGCAGAGCCCTGTATGGGCAGTAAAATTTATCGCTTCTGTCTCGCTTGTTGAGGCGGACTGTGTTTTATTAGCGTAGCCACCTGTCAAGAGATCTCAGCTAACTGTGTGCATCTACTCACAGTAAATTTGTCAGCTCACATGAAATAATTTGTTCATATTTCAGCAGGACGTGGTATTTTGTCGTTGAGTTTTGTTTTGTTTTGTTTGTATTCTTACCTCGCCTGATTTGGCAGTTTTACATTTTGTAATATAATTGTAAGTGCAGAATAATATGTAACCATTTTGACTACGCTAGTTAGTGCGCAGTATGGGGCTGTAGAATATATTTCAAGTCTGGGAGGCGTCTTGGGCGCTGAATACTCGGAATGTGGTGACAAATTAATTTAGGATTGGAAGAGAGGTGTTTTGTAGCAGTCATATTTTCTGCAGAATCTGATGTAAAAAAACTGAAGTGATATTATTGTTTTAGCAAAAAAGATCGCGCTATGCACATGGTTATTGACCCCAAAGCGAAGTACAAGCTGAAATGGAATGTGCCACTAAATGATGTTGATATCATTGAATATGGCCCAGGAGTTAACATACTTACCAACTCCTACAGAACCACGATAAGCCACTCCAAAGAAGGTTTGTATATTGCCAACAATATATTCTCTCACTCTGAAGTAACGAACGTTCACGTTTTCACCTCTAGAGTGAATGATGGAATCTTGTAAGAAATCTGGTAATTTCTTTCAATTTTGATTTGGGCCACTTGCGGGAGTGAGAGGGTTAAAAACAAAAAGCCAAAAATTAGTAGGAGTCTAAAAGCTAATAAAGTATAATGGTCGAATAATATGAAAATCCGCTATTTTGATGTCTTGTGCATGTACTACCACCTTGGATTCCCTGTGTAAGTTAGCTGGCCTTAGTTGTTCAAAGAGTAGATAACGCTAGTCACTGGATAAATGTCTGTCCAGCGCATAACGCTATTGGTTTTCCTCATACTTTTCCGCTGGGTAGTGATTTATCCGATGGGTGGCGCTATCCAGCGTTTCAACAACCGAGACCTGGGGCCCGTTTCTCGAAAGTCCCGGTAACTTTTCGGGCCCGAAATCAAATATTCAAATCGAAATGTAAAGAATAAAAGCGCCGGTCCTGGCTAGCAAACTACTCCATTTTGTTTCACTAACTGAGAGTTTTATCATGTTAGATGCAAAACTATTTAAACCTCTATCTTCCATGTAAACAACAATAGCTTTACGGGCCCGTTAATTATCGGAGCTTTCGAGAAACGGGCCCCTGGTGTCTTCTGTACTTGCCAATATTTTCCGCTAGATATGGGTTGACCATTTTCTTAGTTCACTTGTATTTTGGCAGTGATCCAGTCGTATCATTCAATGTTCGTTTCGAGTCATGTTTATTTTATTTCCTGTTTTCAGAGCGTTCTTTTCCCTAATTTGTTACTCGTTAGCTTTCTCCCTAGCGCCAGTCCATAATTGTTTCGGTTCATATTTTGGACTACTGTGATGAATATGGTATTTTGCTGCTGCACAGGTCAGTATCGAAAGGCCTACAGTGGCTGCCGTGAACACTTTGAAGACCTTCAGCAGGATTTGGCTGTGATTGGTCAAATAGCAGGCCTCGTTTCTACGCTACGTCGTTCATACAGGGCAAGTGTTTTTATATAGTGAGGTATCATTGCTTCCTGCAACTTACAACCGTAAGCGGCATTTTTCATTTTAGTTGGTGGTATCCTTTGAAGCAGCGTTTCAATTTATTTCTGATCTTGACAGGTTTTGGATGTTGAATCAGTTCAAAAGTGGCATAAAGCTGTACAAAGGACGATAGAAGAAGAAACAAGACTCGCAAATCTCTACTGGCTGGAGCTTTCACTGCCCTCCAAGTAAGTGAAACAAAAGTTATGAGATGAAACTCAGTGTAGTATTGACCACTAGAAGCTGTAATTTCTATCTGTGAAATTCTTTTTGATTTGGTTTTCACGCCCCTTAAAAATAACTTGTTCAGGACATTGAGACATGGTTTTCAAGTCAGTTGTCGCCTTAGTATGCTCCCCTTGTTTGGCTCGCATTTGACAATTATTCGTCACGTACACCGAATTCTTCCCTCACCCCTCTTAAAGAGGCGGTATCAAGAGGATGTTGCGGTTTTAGGTCAATTCTGGTGCCATAATACCGGCCATACACAAAATGCTCTAGTAGAGCTATGAAGAAGATATCAAACAAATTTTACCAGGGAGCCGATAACCATAATATTTTTTGGTGATTTTTAGCAGGCATAGCATTAAAACTTGAAAAATAGTTGGTCCAACTTTTTCAATCCATGCATTTCCATCCTTGCCGTCGGTGGCAACAGACGACAGGAAACAGTTTCAATGTCTAAATATAGTCGTAAATAACAAAAATGGACCGGCCATTTTGTTTGGAACTGATTCAAATGATACCAAAAAAGTTTTAGCGTTATGAAAAGATAGCAAATAGCGTGACATAGCCCCTTTGAAACGACATTGAAATTTCAGTAGCTACGTAGTTTGCCCACCTTCGTGGTGCTATAAAACAGAACTTAAGCAAGATTTTTCCTCAAGAAAATAACCAAAATGATTGAAATCTAATAGCCCGAGAAAACAGGCGACATTTGGCGACGCTACCACTGGTTTCCCCGCTAAATGACGTCTGAGAAACGAGCGCAGAAATTCCAGATCTGGGTAGTGCTTCTGATTGGGTGAATCAAATTTTCCACACGGCACGAGCAATCAGAAGCACTACCCAGATCCGGGTAGTGACGCGTCATCAGTATGGAATTTCTGCGCTCTTTTCTCAGACGTCATTTGGCGGGGAAACCAGTGGTAGTGGCGTCACCAAATGTCGGCTGTTTTCTCAGGCTAGAAATCTAACTGTGTTAATTTGTTTCGGCAGGCATGGCCACGTAAACTGCATATTTAGTACAGATTCACCTGCAGTGAAAGCAGAATGGGTGACTACTCTCAACACGTCTAAGCTAAGACTCTGTAAGTATGGATTCAAACAATGTCGTGATAACTATTCTGTGAGCACTTAGATGTTATAAGTTGCAAGGTTGATGCTTCTTTGTGTTATTTTACCCGGTTAGCGGCATCTCCTTAATAGATGAGCAGGAATGTCAAATTAAAAACAAGAAGTATCAACTAGATTGATTCACTTTTCAAATAGTCCTTGTGTATTTTTTCGAGAAAAGCGGAACAAAAAAGTAGGCCTTGTTTTGTCAGATTTAAAGACGCCCGTGAACTTAACGGTTTCTTGTTTCTTCTTGTGAATTGTTAGTGAATTCCGAAAATTAATTGTATTTGTGCGGCGATACCTCTTCAGCTCCTCAAAATAATCCTGGTTGGTACCTCCCAGAGGATGATGGGACTGGCGGCGTGGCCATTCAGCGGCGTAACATGCCGCTGCTTAAAGATAACACCAGCTTATTTGTACTAAGCCAGAAAACTAAGGTAAATAAATCTGTGACCATTCATTCTGCCAGGACTTCTAACGTTTGTAGTCGTATTTTTCCCAAACTTTCATGGAAATGTGTCACTCTCGTTACCGTTGGCCATCCTAGTTTAACCTTTGGCTTCGGATCGCTTTATTTCTGATCAATATGGAACGATGCAGATTTCTGAACCTACTTAGTCTTCAGTTTAAGTGATTCAGTTAGTACGTCACGAGTTCAAGAAGGAAAGATTTTTGCACAGGTTACTCATTTTGGAAATTCTGACCTATCCGGCAAGAGTTACGTACAAAAAAACCTACTTACATGTTGGGGAAAAATCCACTGCCAACTTCGCTATTAGTAAGATGCCCTATAACTCTTTCCAGGTAAAACTTCAGATTAACCTGGGAAGATTGAAACTTATTTGTCGAAATTTATTCCTCTAGGTTCACAATATTGTCAGCGTCCCAGACATGTCAGATACCCTGCCAGGAGTCCGTGACAACTATGACATTCTGTGGCTTTTGTGCGGGGGAGGGGACCATGCAGGTCACGTAACTGTGGTTAAAGTGTCCTTAGCCTCCCCCCCTCAGGTTGTAGAGTCGTTCCATGTGAGTGATTCTATTATCATGTGTGGCGAGTATGTTGAACGGACTTGTGGTGAAGAAAAGAAGTTTAAAGGCCCCATTACTGGAAGGTTTGGCTTTCCATTTCCTACTGTCTGGCTAGGAACACAGGGCGGAAGGTATGATAGACCAACATCAGCCTACATTTCACCGAGTTACGACAGGTCGAAATAGATTTCTTTCTCTAACTTTGTGCTGTATTGGATAAACAAACCTGAATTCACTAAGGATATTTTACTAACTCTGCTGTTTTCTAATTAATTATTATGAGGATTTTTATTTACAATGCTATGGATGCTACTCGTCGTTACGTCATGTCAGTGAGGCTGCCCGATGCTGTTCTAGCTATTAAGTAAGTAATTTCAATACTTTTGTCGCAGTGAAAGCTGCATAAGCGACCAGCCACCTACAGGACCCCCCGCGTTAGGCTTTTGCTTAAATTTAGGGTCATTGATGCTAAGGCTCGTGTCCACTTAAGGTATTAGATCTGCTATAAACCCGTTCATTCTGAAATACTAAAGAATTTCCCAAAATATAAATTACAGAAGTCTAGACCTGAACGTTCAACAAAATTACTGTGCTAATTCCACTTCCTGGTTGTTTACGTGGTTCATTTATTTGCTGCGCTGTGTTCCGAAAAGTTAATTTTAAAGTAACTGTGGGTAAATAGGCCTTTTCTCTCACTTTTTTTTTCTTTTCTACTTAAGAACAGTGAACATGAAAATTTTTGCTACAGTAGCGGATGGGAGCCTGGTGATTTTCAAACAAAATCAAGGTAAAAATACCAAATTTAAAGCTCCAGAATTGATTTTGCCAACATGTCTTTTAAAATTCCCTTCTCTAGGAATGAAGCTCTGGTTCAGAAAATAATTAATTTGAAAAAAGGTGAATATGCGTCAAACTGTTGATCAAAGGGCAAATACTTGATAAAACCTTACCTATTATTTAATGCCCAACCACGCACACGTTGTATAATGGTTTTATGACTTTTTTTCTCTTTAGAAGGCACATGGAATTTTAGTGAGCCAAAAGCTGTGGCGCTTGGAAAAGATCCCGTAATGGCAATTGCTGTTGTGTCAGAAAACCTTTGGTGTTCCTGTGGCAACAAGTTGTTCATAATAAGTCATGATGAAGAAGTCATCAAGGTGGGTTTCCTGACTGATGTGGCCAAAAATAGACTAGAATGACCATCAAAAGCTGGCTGCTCAGTTTTGTATTGTGTAACTGACCAATCGTGTCATACGGAATGATAGAAATGCGATGGTGAATTTTAAGCCAGGTGAATACAGAAGAAAGATGGTTTTTTTTCAATCATTGACACTGCAGGTGGCTCGTAAGAAAAAAATCCGAGTACACCCAACAGGAGTCCTATGACCTTCTGGTTTCTTGTCCAGATGCTCTACCAATGAGCTACAGGAGACTCATGAGAGCTAAGGTCACTAAAAGCCGACTGGGTGCCACCCTCCCCCCCCCCCCCCCCCAGCTCCTAGCTACTGCATATTTCAATCTTTATTAACCTCTTCGCTAACAATATTTAGTAATTATTGCATGAGACTGAGTATAATTTGAATAGTAATATAGATTCGAGATCTGCAAAATTCTTCAAATAGTATGAAAGCCGAATTCAATAATGAGTCAATTCTGAGTTGCTCCAACTTATTTATTCTCATGCAAATGCAACTCATTATCATAAAAAAGATTTTGTACTTAGCCTCGACTCGTTTTGAAAGTCGAGGGTTTTCGAACTCGGAAATGCCCTATTGCAGAATAATTCAACGCAGCAATCGAATCAACATTTCATTGTTGAATCGAGGCTGAATATGAATATTGGATTTTTCATTTTTTGAATGGATTATTGAATCAACAAACGAAATCATTTTTCCATGACTGAATTCATTAGTTCGTTAGCGACGGGAGCGGTTGACTTGCTTTGACTGTAAAAAAGAGAAACTGTATTGCAGCCCGTGTGACTGTTGACGGTTATTTTTTTGGTTAGCTTTTATGGAAACCAAAATCCCGAACGGAGTCCCGAGCACAAATAAACTTTTGAGGGTTTTCAAAATTTATTGGACAAGTTAAATCCCTGGAAGGCACCTGGTCAAGACAACCTACAGCTCCGAATCCTAAGGAAATTACCCTGCCAGATTGCTCCGGTCCTTTGCAAGATATTCAAGGTTTCCCTTACAACAAGTACTGTTACTGGTGACTGGAAGTTAACTAATGTAACTCCAATACACATAAAAGGATCTAGACAACTAGTATATGCGGCAGATTAATGGGACACATTCTGGTCTCACATACTTCAAAGTATTTGGATCGCCACGGTATTTTAAACGATTCTCAGCATGGTTTTAGGCGAACACGATCATGTGAAACCCAATTAATTGCCTTTATAGATGACATCGCAAAACAAATGCAACGATTGAAAAGTTTTCTTGAGAAAAGAAGACAAAGTAGAGAGCCTTCGCATTCAGTTCCCGTAACCTCAGGTGTACCCCAAGAATCAGTATTTGGGCCGTTAGTGTTTCTTATTTTCATTAATGATCTCCCATGCTTTGCCAAGTCGAGGGTCTCTCTTTTTGCGGATGACACTGCCGTTTACCTTGCAATAAAATCTGAGAGCGATTGCCGGCAATTACAAGATGATCTTCACAGCTTGGAAAAATGGGAATCCGACTGGTGTATGGAATTTAATCGAAGTAAGTGCAACGTTATACGGGTATCACGCACACCGTCAAATTTCAGTACAAACGTCATGGCTAGAAACTGTTGATACTACTAAATATTTAGGGATCAACCTCTCGCATGATTTACGCTGGAATGATCATGTAAATGAAATTACCACCAAAGCAAAGTCTCTGAACTTTCTACGCTGCAATCTCCCCACTTGTTCGGCCAAATCAAAAGAACGACCATACAAAGCCCTTGTGAGACCGATTGTTGAATACAGTGCCACTGTCTGGGACCCTTACGTAACTAAGAACATACAACAGGTCGAAATGGTTTAACGCCGTACAGCTCGCTGGGTACTCGGCGCTACGACAGATTAGACAGTGTCACTGATATGTTATCTTCTCTTAAATGGAGATCTCTGGAGCTCAGGCGATCTGACGCACGTCTCTGTATGCTATATAAAGAGAGTTATGGATTAGCCACTTACGAATGCGACAAGCTTCAGAGAGAACGTAAGAGCAGAATGGTCACCAGGCTCTCGTCTCTCAGCCATCGATTTGAGCAGCCACGTTGTACATTTGATTATTTTAAGAACTCTTTTTACCCCAGGGCAGTTGCACAGTGGAACAATCCCCCACCAGAAATTATAGTATCTCCTTCGCCATGTTCATTTAGGCAATCCCTGTGTAATCTTACATATTGATTAGCAAGTTAATGTTGTTGTTGTATCCATTGTTGTAATTTTTACTATTTAAAGCAGTCTTCAATACTCTGTTAAGAGTGAAGACTTAATTGGTAAATAAATAATATATATCTGGGGAGCGCCATCGTTCTCAATGTATTGATGTCCCATGATTGCTGTGTTTACGTTTGTCTCATTTTAGCACGTGATTGAGGTGGATGATAATCCCAAGTCCAGCATCAAGCATCTTGTCAGCTATGGTGTTGGTGTGTGGGTGTCCATCTGGAAGGTGCCGTCAATCAAGTTATTTCACAGTGAGACACTGAAGCACGTGCAGGACATCAGTATTGCTTCTCCTGTCACCAACATGCAGCGAGGTCAGTAACTTTCGTTTACCCCAGTTTTAAATTAACTTTGTATTACAGCCGTTGCTTTAATTCCACAGTAATAGTTTTAAAATTACTAACCTAATTAATTCTAATTTTACTGTGACGTGAATGCATTATTACGAAGCACTGCTCCACAAATATTATTGTCGTCGTTGATGGTTTCAAAGATGAAAACAGTTTTGTCATGTAGACCCTAACCTAGGCTTCCTTTGGCAGTTGTGTCTGCCATGTGCCACAGTTGTTCATAAATAAATGGCTGAAGGAAAAATCAAGCCCTTATTTCATCTGTTGTCGTTGTTGCGCGGCGTGAAAAGTTGACCTGGTGTTGCTTTCTCATTTGACATTTGTCGCTGTACCTTTACTTGCTTTTTTTCATAGATATCGACTCTCAGCTGGAGAAAACCAAACTGGATCAAGTTTACGTGACAGCCCTGTCAGCTGATGAGGGTTTACTATGGGTGGGGACCAGTGTAGGAGTTACCCTGCTGTTTCCTCTTCCAAGGCTTGAGGGTGTACCACTTGTTTCCGGTATGATTCGCATTTTTCTTTGCTTACTGCCTCTTTCATATTTGCTGTCAACACTATCCATTAGTGTAATGATTAGAGAAGGGGCGCCAGTTTTTCAAAAGGTGGATAGTTCCATCGACGGGATAAATCAGGATCCACTGGACAGCGCAGTTGATTTCCTTAATACTTATCCACTGGATAGTGTTTATCAGGGCCCGGGTTGTTCGAAAGATGGATGGCGCGATCCAGTGGATAAATCACTATCCACTGGATAACGCAGCCGATTTCCCTAATACTTATTGGCTGAATAGCGATTTATCCAGTGGAAAGCGCCGTCCAACGTTTGAACAACCGAGGCCTGGTGGATAGCGCTATCCATCTTTTTGACAACCAAGACTAGAATTTCTGCCATAGCTTCAAAGCCATTTCTATTGACACCAGCAATATTTCTTAGTAGAGTTTTTTTTATTTCAGGTAAAGCTTGCGTTGCTTTTCACTCGTACGGAAACAGTGTGCGATGTTTTTACCCGCTAAAAAACAACCCGTCCCTCGGTACGGGTCACGGTCTCGTGGCAACAAGGCAAGACCTCAGTTTGTTTCGGGAACATGAAGTTAGAGACGCATGCGTGCAGACAGACCCGGGAATCTCAGGAGCCTGGGGCTATGCATCACGTGGTCCAACCTTAGCCAATCAAGGTAAAGGTTAGTTTCTACTCTCATTTGGTTCGACCGTAGAGGTACTACAAAAACAATAATCTTTATTTTCCTTATTGAACTCCACAAAAGTTCAGTGGCCCGCATGCAGCTAGAGCTTATCTTGGCGGGTCAGTCAATTTAAACTTAGGGAATAATTTTATTCTGTTATGTACTGGTACATGTTTGTCTTTATATAATGCGGAAAGATTATACAAAGGAGAAAAAGAATTTACGGTACATGATGGATTTACAGTAAATAAAGTTTATCGGAAAAAGCTGGTATCAATTCATACTGACTTTCATAAGGGGTAATAATTATGACTAGAAAAAATGATCAGCCCAGGTATCTATTGCACCAAAATTGACATAAAAAGAAGCAAACCGTTAAAAGGAAAATGTAATTTAACTGCATTGTGCAACAGTTTTCTCGACGTTACGGTTTGTACATCTAAAAAAAGTGATTTTACTTTGTAAATATTTAAAAATTCAATTGAATGATAACTGTGATTGAAGGCGGCCTACATTACATACGGCTGTCCTTGCGGCTTTAGAATATGGTTCCCACTCGTTTGGTTTGACGCTGGCACTGATCGATCGATATACAGGTAATAGGTAATGTGGTTTGTTGCAGCTTCCCCAAAAAAGATCACCTTTAGCAAGACAGCAGCACCCCCTCGACAAATTTCGAACCAAGCGGGAGAGGGTGAGGAGGATTACTCCGACGAAGATGTTCACTCTGACGACGAATTTAACTTTGTAGAAGACAAGCAGCAGACCTTGAATGGGATGCGGATATCGAGTATTGCTGGTACAGGAACTGGCACCTTCAGTGTGAAGTTTGAGGGTTGCGAGGAAGCTGCTCATAGCCCTACTTCTATCGCTAGTTCTGTTCAATCGGGCGAATTCATTGGGAAGAGTCAATTCCGAGTGGACGACTTTGCCCGAATGTTGTCTGAGTTTAAGGGCTTCGGAACTTCTCCTCCAAATCCGAGTATTCCAGAACCTCCACGAATTCCACTAGTTATCACGAACACCTCGATAGACGAAGTTGATGGGACACCTGACGAAAATCCCGAAATCAGGACTGGAACCACTACTACTAACGGTGAGACAACCGGAAGTTTTGGTGAAGCAGATAGACAGGCTCTTGCAATTGGAGACGAAACAGGGGACTTCAGAGGAAGAGTGAAATCTGCGGGTGAATATATCAAGCTAAGTCAATCACGGGCGGCTGCTGCCCAAGCGCTTGCCATAAATGAAAATGATGAAGCAGAGTCCAAACGGGAAGCTGAATCGAGGCCAGAAACAAAAAGTGATATCGGAAAACAGCTCACTGTCACTGAGCCCGGTATTCCAAATTATGTACAAATCTTCGATGATTCTCAACCTTCCTCAGTATCATTAGAAGGCGAAAGATCGCCGGAAAAGATTTATGACAGTCCTCGGCAAGACGATAGCTATACAGTGTTTGAAAGAAGCCAGAGGCACGCCAGTAAATTAGCCGGAAAGAAAGTGGAGAACTTAAAACCGAGGCTTCCGTTTCCAGTTCTCCTGGTTAGCGCGGGTGAAGGGTACGCAGACTTGCGGCGAAAGAAGCGAAGTGAGAATGATAAAGAACCTCGAATAATGATCTGGCAGGTTTGTTAGAGCAAGATACATGTACATAGGAAGGAGTCAGTCTTAAGCCGTTGGATAGGTGTCGAACAGCTTAGTCTCCCAATAACAATATCTGGCGGTATTGGTTAAGTTTGTAATATGGGTGATTGCCATTTTTTTCATGAATTCTGTTTACAAGCCATGAGCCTTCATCGGTTAAATGCAATGTTTGTTTAAGAGTAGCCTGAATTTCATCCGATTACTTCGAGTCGTGATTACTCCCTCAGTAACGTCTGAATCGACCGGCCGTTAATGCCGTCCAGTGACGTCACTACTCTCTGACCATTGCTTTAATTCATGCAAAAAGTAAAAGACGGTTTTCAAGTCGCAAACCGAGAAATATCGTTGAAAATGTCTGCATGATACAGAATTGCTTTATCTTTTTCGATCGTAATTCATGTTCAACGTTCAACTATCAACTACACAACTCTGAACCGGTTGTACTGAATTCTATAATCAAACTCGGTCGCAATCACGCAATGAAATAAACACACACACGGAACACTTAGTTCAAAAACACATTGATTTGCTTTAATTGAAAAGAAGCTATATATTTGGCCCTTAACGACAAAAAAAAACAAGGAAGCAAGAAAGAAAAGCTAACAGAATCATTACACTTGACGGTAAAAATAGCAAGAAGGTCGAATTATAACATTCAGATCTCACAAAACTTCGCGTAAACAAAATCACCGGCCGCCAAAACCACAAAGCGGCTCTAAATGAAAAACCTACCGACTCTCCGCAATGATTCGTCATTCGCAGTTGAATTTAGCTTTTCAGTTTCGAATTCAAGGGCAATTTTGCTGTTTAAGATAAAGATAAAGCTTATCGAAATGTTTGAACTACACGTAAGAATGCCAGGGATGCGATCCGTTGAATACTCAAGCGACAATCCCGCTAAAATTTTTCATAATTATACATAATTATGCGAATGTTTAGACAATCAACCAATCAAAATCACTACCCGGTTTTCGGGTAGTGAGTGACGTCACTGGACGGCATTAACGGCCGGTCGATTCAGATGTTGTTGAGAGGAGAAAACGACTCGAAGCAATCGGATGAATTTAAGGCTAGTTTAAGAGAGCATCGAATTATTTTTTTAACACAAGGTAGATTCCTCTTTATATGAAATTAATAATCTTATTATGCATATATTTTTACGTAGCAATTAAAATTTTTATTATTTCATCGGCTTAGGTCTTAAAGGCTATTGTAAGGCTTTTTGAAGTGCTTTACTTTTTCTTGATACACAAATAAAGTAGGCTTTCTTTCTGTTGGCCAATCTTTGTTCATTTATGAAAAACCAACTTCAGATTAGAATCTGATTCACTTCTTGTTGTATGTAGAATGTTGATTTGATCATTATCGCGGTCTCCCATTACAAATGAAGCGCTAAAGGAGTTTTAATCAAATGTAGTGTCTTTGTTTTAGCGAATTAACGTGGAACTATCAATGTGAATTAGTCCGACTGCTGTGTCATAGACATAACTGGTCTGTATTCTGCCGTGAAAAATAAAAACGAAATCACTATGTGGGCCCCTGGGCTTCCGTGGTATTCTTGGTCAACTTAAAAAGCTTTCTTTACGTTATATGGAGTTAGTGGGATAAGTCCTTATGAAGTCGTAAACTGAATTTCTAAACTGCGCTTATCATCCGACTTGAAGATATATGGTCCTTTAATAAACTTCCAACTGTACTTTATTTATTTAGTTCAATCGTTCATTCGTTTTCATGGTATTGTTGTTATTGACAGCCTGTTATTGATTGATATATTTCTTTTGTGGGTAAAAAAAAGCCTTTTCCTTTGCAAGTGACCATGGAAAGAAAATGTCCTGCTGTCTTTGCTCAGTAACCCCGTTCCCAGGCTTCTCTCCTTCTTCTGCTGGGGCGGGGGAATGAAAGACCCTGAGAACGAGGTTGATCGCTCAGTCCGGTTATCGCGAGTAGACCGCGCGTGTGTGCTCTCCTTACTCGAGGATTAAATATATAGAACGCGCGATGATCCTTCAAGTTTACGTTCCAGATTTAGTCGTGGTGTCTACTATAAATTGAAGTAATTAAATCTGTCTTGTATCTCGTGCGCCCTTGACGCCGCCGCAGACAATCTTTTTGGGATTTATCAATTATCTTGCGATGGCCAATATTGGATTTTAGTCTGTGGTGTCATATGTTCGAAACGCGGAGGAGCCGGAGACAGTGTGTGCGACGAAGTACTTGTCTCTCATTTCTGCCTCTCCAAGGTATCCAATGTTGAATTAACCTGTCTGCGATCATTCTTAGGAAGCTGTATTCAGACGCTGCAAGTACATAACGGTTTTGAAGCAGACACCAAGATTTTTTGGATCTCGTGCCGCGGTTTATGCGAAAAAGCGCGATACCTGATATTATAAACAAAGTTTGAATCTCTGTTAGGTTAAGGTTCAAGAGCTATTTTGGTGCATGCTTGGAACAATCTCGAATTTATTGAAGGCACCTGAATGGCCTGGATACTCGCCAATAGCATAAAGAGAGCCGCTAATCAAAGAAATGCGAATCTTGTACTTAGGGGGTCAAATTGTCAAGAGCTTGTGGCCATATTCCAGATTACACGACGTCTGCATCTGCAATCTCAGTCACGTTATAAGTGATTTGTCTACCAAAAATAAATTTTGTATCAGACTTGATTGGGCCGGGTATCTGCGACCTTTATTGTCAGAGGCTTCCATATTTAGGTGCGAGACATTGGCGCCTGTTTCTATACAGCACATTATTAGTTTGATAATTAAAGTATTTCGTATATCAAGTAACGCGAAATATGCAGGGCCGTGAGTAGCGGAAACGTAGAAACGCGTTAACATTCATACCGTAACGCCAATAATTGGTTAAGTTAAACAGTTCAAGTTGGTGATGTCATTCATCTATAACAGGCCTTGATCGAACCCTGTTGTGCTTTTAATTACACCCGTCACTCATTAAACCCTTCCCTGTTTGGGTAAAAGCTTTATGTAAACTAACACTCCATTGACCATCAAAAAACTGAATTGAAAGTTTTCTGGAACTTTCCCATTTTTGCTATGGTGCCTAGTGCGCTTTTGGATGCTTCCCTCTCCTCCTACACTAATTTTTTTCAGTGTATATGTTTATGCTTTTGGAGAAAACTGTAATAAATAAATAAATTTCAGTCCTCTCATTTTTTCGGAGGAAAAATTCTATTTGATTTAGAAATAAGCTCAGGGCCTGATAGACCCGGCGTCGTCCTAACTGTATGTGCTGTGTAGTTTGGTTCAGTTGAGTTTCAACAGTCCTATGTCATGATTAAGTTTTAAGAGCCTGTCGCTCTGCCCCAAGCTACATAGGATGCTTCTTCTCTCCAATGTTTTATACCGATATCCTCAACGTTCTCGTAGCCAAAAACAAAAAACAAAAGGTGTCCAAGTTATTGTCAACACCGAAAACGGCTGCTTTAGTTCTTTTCTTCCGCGCTCCAGGACAAGAAATCAAGAGAACGAAAGCGTGCACATTTGCTAGTAGCCGATTACTTAGGCGAATCTATGTGCACAACTTAGGGAACGATGATCACTACTAAGACGTATAGTAAGTGGTGCATGGTGGAAGTGGATATTCTAATATTCGGTCTTTTTTTGGAAGGTATAGGGCAATAGCGTCAATACATTCGTCTGGTGCTTTATAAAAACATATACCTACCGGCATATGCTTGGTGGCTTTTCTGAAATCATTTACATCAGAGCTACGTATAGTGCTTTTACTTTCTATTTTCAGACATTCTAAACGTGGCGTTTTCCCCTTCAATCGGTACATGAAATCAGGCAAACAGCATTTTCTTTCCTGCGGTGCTTTGCATGTACATCTAGGGTTTATTTGTACAGCTTCACGGATTAGTTCTTAGTCTGTATCCATTCATACAAAGCCACAGGAAATCACTGTTCTGACAGCTTTCGCTTGACTGGCGAAAAGCTACAATAGGATTACGTTGTACAGCATATAGTAAAAATATCACAGGAGCTTAGTAACGATTTCACAGGAGAGTTGCCTGTTACCTGTCCGCTTTCTTCCTCATTCAGGAAAAAAAACTGTAGGGTTAACGAAAAAAAAGAAAACAGAGAGAAAGAAAGAAACTAAAACGCGAACAGAAAACAGGTGTCATGTGCAGCTTGCTATGTGGGCAAGTAAACGAGGAAATAATGAGTTTAATGCTGTTGTTTTTAAAAGAATTAATTTCCCCCGCCCCTTTTCAGGGGAAGAAAGTTAGTAAGTCCCCTCTGCCTTCCCCTAATTATTCTTCACTAATAAATGATGGCCTCTATTAATCAATCACGACTGTAAAACTTTGTGTGGACTGATCCGGGATGGTTTATTTACCAACTAGATAGTGGGGGGGGGACAGGGGGGTCACAATCTCCCGCTTCCCGTACCCCGTTCTCCCGCCTCCCGTACGTTTTTGTCCCTTTGTCTCCCGACTCCCGCCCTTTATTGCGTTTCTCCCGTTATCACGTAAATCACGCTGTTTGACTCCCTATTCAGATTCTAATAGGGAGTGCTTTGGCCTTGTCCAAAATAAAAAATTGTGTTGTAAATCGAACCACTCCGCACTTTCCAGCGCGATCACTGAAGCGGCATTCCTTCGACACAAGTTTACACCACGCGGCAAAATCTTCATTACAGTTTCCCTGCTAGTAGAGGTCTCTCACGACGAGGCAAAAATGAGAGAAAGGAGAGAGAGGCCTCTGCCGGCTTCCGAAGCGTTGTTTGATGAAGCCGCCGACCAGATTTCTGCTGGAAACTTACCGGTTTCAAAACCGTTTTCGTTTAATGTGTAATGCGCGTGCCCTGTTAGACTGAACGATGACAATTATTGAGCCCACAATGGAAGGTGTTGACAGGCCAACCATGACTCATAACCGAGAATATCTCCCAGAGATTTTGCTCTCTTGTAGGAAATGATGAGACGCTCGTTGTATATTTTTCTCAGTAGTGGTTACTTTTGAACTAAATGCCATTTGCTCATTAAGATGTTTTTTATGGTTTGGCAAAGCAGGGTGGTACGTGGTAACGAAAGGTAGAATTTTCTTTCGCACTTCGTTGTTCTTTTGTATAGCCGAATTCCGTTCAGTAAATTTAACCTCAGAAGATTTTTTTTGTGAGGGTAGCCTCTAGCGCGAAAGCGTTTTTTGAAGTTGTAGATGTTCTCATAGAAAGATTTAGCTGAGGAGTTAGTTCTCAGAAGTCTAAGGGCTTCGCCCGCGGATGTCAAGGATTCCTTGGATGTGAAATCTCTTGCTTTTGTAAACAGTTGTATACAGAACGTTAATCTCTTTATCAAATATTTCAGCCGTAAGTTTAATTGTAGGGTGATGCCTGTTTGGAAGAGTACGTAATGAATTCAGCAATCTCCTTCCTCTCAGTTATCCACAACGAGAAAATATCGTCAATGAATCTATTCCACGCAAGAGGTTTAGTTCTGCTAAGGTTCAGTATTTCTGTTTCGACCGCCGATACAAGGGTAACTTCAAGTGATTTGCCCTCTTATTTTGAATTGTAATCCAAAAGAAGGCATTTACCGTCTTTTCCAGACTTTCAGCTTTCCTTTTTTTTCTTTTCGCGCGCAAACCGGTTCTATGGGTTGTGTCGCACATGACAAAAACGTCACTGGTTGTTAAGGAAACGCGAGGGCATGCGTGATAGAAAACGCGTCGGAAGCCGGCAGAGGTCTCTCTCCATTCTCTCATTTTTGCCTCGTCGTGAGAAACCTCTGCTAGCAGGGAACATTACAGTGTTTTGTGAACTACAGTCGTAAGGAGCGAGCTACCAGAAAGGTCCTCCATGGACGGATTTTTCCCCACCAAACCGAAAAATGCTAAGACCGATCATCTTTGACGACATTTGGCCTGACTCGCTTTGTCGTCCAGTACGGAGAATTTCGACATCTAGCAAGACAGACGAGACACTGACACGACTGACACAGTCGACACACATGTACATATGTCATGCAATCTCATTCATGTCCTATGATGTAAGCGACTTGGAAAGGATTCCAATTTCACAGGAAGTAATGCCGTTTATCCCGAGCACGGATTTTCGTTTTTTGACTTTTCTCGTGTATAAAATTTTGCTTTAAGCCTCGGAAAACGTAAAATGGAAGTCAAGAAACTTTGTTAGGTTCGTTTCTTTGACTGCCTTTTTTAATTTCTCTCCCGCTTCCCGCCATCGTAGAGATCCCGCCTCCCGGGCTCCCGCCCCCCTGTCCCCCCCCCCCCCCACCCCACTGGATAAAACTTCTTGTACCCGAGTTCTTCCACTTTGTATTCTAATTCTTTATGGAGAACTGACACCATCGTTTTAAGCCCCCCCTCAAATGGGCTTGAAATAAATAAGACCCCCGAGGGGCTTATTAGAGGATTTACGGTAGTAGTGTAAAATGTCAATTCGTTACTTGAACAAACTTAGAAACTGACTTAAATCAACCATGTTAGGGTTACCAGTTTGTTTTACCTAAAGTTCATTTTGCTACCCGTAACACCAACAATCGCTGGGCAACCTCCTTTCATGCGTGGGACCGAATAAGTGAGTATTTTTTATTCTGCATCTGACAATCATAACTGGCACGAGTCCTCCCTAAAATATTCGTTACTTTTTGCCGTTCGTAAACCGCTAGGATTCATGGCTCTGCCGGGAAACTAGTCAATTTGGCTGGCAAATAGTACTGAAACTGCTCACAATCCCGGTGCCTATTAGTCCTGCCTATTTTTCCGTAAGATCGTCGCGATCAAGCGCTTACCGTTACAAGCGGCCATCTTTAGTTTCGTATGTAAGTAGAGTTGATACCCATCAAAAGGGTAGGTGCTCGAAAACAGGCTTCAAGGCTACCATTTTACTAAATTCCCCTGCCGCCGCTAACCCTGAATTAACTCTCAATTAAAGGGGTCAATTTGTTATCATTAGAGCTGAAGAAATATTTTCGGTTCATGTTATGGCCATTGATAGTCAGCAGGTTGTCAGCCATCTTTCCAGAACTTAAAAATGCCATAGTAGGAGAGTTCTTTCTGATATGAATACTTGAAACTCGTTGGTAGAAGTTCTACTGTACTGGATTTCGTAAAATTCCTGTTTGAGATATTTTCTGCCTCCTTTCTATATTCAACTGTCTGCCCGTTTCCCTGATCCTGACGTTGTTTGCATGCATGTTAGAGGACTCGTCTGACAGTGGTCTGAGTTCTTGCCACTTTGGCAACTCTATGTTTGGCCAAAAGCGTTCAGTTGTATTTTCTCAGTGAATCAGTGGACATATGGCGGGACAACCATCTGTGCTTTGTTTTTGATGCTGTTGACCTTTCTAGTTTTTTTCTTGCCATGCTGTTCATCATGAGATCTTTTACTCTATATATCAGTAGTCTTGCTTCTTCGTCTTTTCTACGGTAGGCTCTTCCTCCTATCAGTGATAACAGTGTGATAATACTGTTAGTCCTGTCCAGTAACGTACTGACTAGTTCCAGCCAGTTTATGCCGAAGAGGATGATGGAGACAGGTACTGATCGTGATCTGTGTGTGTAGATCAGTAGTTTGATGGTCCCATCATCCCTCCTAGTGATGATTGTCTCCAGAAAGGGATTTAGCCATTCTCCTCTGGCTCATGTGTGAGTTTTGTCAATCCCGTTGAGATGACTGGTCAGTGCCTCCACCTTAATCACAATTCTTTATGACTTGTAGGATATCATCCACATATCTTTTCCACAGCAAAGGTTTTTAATGTCTGTGGGTCAGTGGCGATGGCTTGGTGTTCCTCAAACCATTCCTGGAAGAAGCCGCTGGCCAGGATGAGGGATACTGGGCTGGCTGCCCATGGCTGTGCCGAACCTATGTTGGAATATGTCTCCTAATTATAAGTGAAACTGAAGTAGGTGGTGGAGGCAATGAATTCTGTGAGATCCATCTGTTCGTTATGTCATCTACCTCTAGATTTCTTCTTTATTTATTCATTCTGTACAGTGAACAGTGACAACAACATCGTGAGAGTTAAATATGTTCTATGGTGACAGAGGATCCCAGCTCCAGCTCCAGAGTTTTTACCATGACGTCAGTCTTTAGTACCGACTATAGGTCTCAGGAGGTCAGCTAGGCTTGATGTATTGTAGCCAATTGATCCTGTATAATCCACAATAGTTCTTAGAGGATCCGGTTAACCTCGTCATGGATTTTGGGGTGTGCAGTACAATCTGGGTGTGGTCTCAGATGTTGGCCACAAACTGATATATGTATATATTTGATCTTCCCTTGTACTGTTATCACTCTTGAGCTTGGTGACTTTTGCGATCAGCGTTTTCTTATAGCTAGTTGGATCCGTAGTTTTTTATGGGCAGGGTGTGAGCGTCACTCAACCTAGTGTTGGTCATTTTCTCCTCATAATCGTATAAGCCCCCGCGTTTTTGGTTCTGAGAAGATGGATGGCAAGCATCAAAACCGTCAACTAAAGCACTGACCAATACTGAACTCTTTGTTTGCCGCTTTTTGAAGAACTCTATAAAATTTTATTGACACAATTCTAGCCGAATGAATTTCTTCAAAACTTTCTAGTAGACCCACAATAGACAAGAATAGACACATGTAAGCTTTCTGGTGAAATTCATATTCGTCTATTTATTTTTTCAATTTGATTCAAGAAAACTCCAAATATTTAATCAGTTAGTTAATCTGTCTGCGAGCACAGACTAAGTAAAATATTGCCGTTCTTTCTGTTTCTTGCTTCATTTGCCCGGAAGCGTTTTGTCTTAACGATCTTTAAAACTATTGATGAGCCATTGATCCTGCACTTTCATGGCTGATTTCGATTTTATTTCAATGCAAACTACATATTCAGTTTTTGCAGGCTGTCGTTTGCCGTCAAAAGAGGAGCAACTCAAAACCACTACTGCTACTATCTACTTCTTTTTTTTCTCTATACTCGGCGTTGCTTGAATAAAAGTACTGACATGACATACTGTATTATTCGTGTCTTTGCTTCGAATCGTTTCTTTCCACGTATTTCGGCTATTCGGAGGAGCACTGCATCATTTTGCGCTGTATAAAGAAGCTGGCGTTTATGTCATCCTTCCACATCGAAAAAAAGATGGTTTCATTAATTTCCCCCGGACTTGCGAAGGGCTGCTTAAATATCGATAATAGAATAAAACAAAACATGAATATTTTTAGTTATTTTATCAATCTATTCTCTTCCTAATATTATAGTCGATCAGTTCTGGAGATTTCGTGCGACAAATTAGTTCAACATGTAGTTTTTAATATCGTCTCTGTTTGTTTCGGACCACTTTGAAAGGGTAAAAAATTCTCCAGCTGTTTTTGGCATTTCATTGACCCGGTAGACGATACAAAAATAGCCATGCATCTTGAATTACTAGTAGCTCCTTTGTTTTGTGAGTTGATATATCGGTTTCTCTTTCAAAAAGCAAACTTAGAGATTGTTATGTCTAGCCGGTCGGTGTAACTCAAAAACACAAATATTACTCAATTGTTCCGAGACCATTAGCTCCTAGCAATTTTGCCCCAATCAAAATTATTTTGGCGGAGTGTTAAATAAGGAAAGTGCACTTGGCATTAATGTTAGTCGGCTCCTCCTTTTATTTGATAACATTTTTTACCACTCGAAAAATCAGTAATATATTCCTTGGAATAACCTCATTAACAATTTTGTTAGCGTAAACCTGATCTATATCAGTCTATGATATTTGCTTTCCTTTTCAGTTATAAACTCGACAACACGTTAAGTTATGGCGCCTTCTACCAGATTAATGGCAAGCCAAAATGTAAACACCTGAGGGCTTGGAGGGCGTCACAAAGAAAGCAAAAAATGTTTAGACTACTATTTCAATGGTACGGCTGCATCGTGGTCTTTTATGAAAATACGATTTATTTCAGCACGGATGAAAGGCACTGCAAATGAAGCACCAGGCGGCAAAATTATAGTTTTAATTTTCTTATACACGAATTTTTTTCGTCTAAGATCTTATTTTATAGTATTTGAATTAACATCGCATCTATATGCAACAGTGATAGTCAAATCAAATTTGATTTGAATGGAAAATTGTTGATTTCATTACCTCTCAGACATTATGATGTTTTATCTCGAAGAAACTAGTTATGTTTTTTGCGTATTAATACTATTATTGTTCTCTTTCGCGGTCCGACTGCAATTTTTAGAAGTAGAGATGGGAAAGAGTTTCTTCGCGTTGTTTTAATTCAAAAATTAATTCACTTTTCATCTTCTGAACTATCGTTGTGTAAGGAGCTATTAGAACTCTTGGTTTTGTGTGGGATATAACTAGCAGTTGTAGTTCCATTCAGCATGTGCTGTGCTCTAATGATAGACTCGGTTTCTAGTCTGGGGTTGCTATTCACTGTGTAAATCAAATGAGAACCAGCACTGTGTAGTCTCTGATTGTTAATCCACGAGTGGAAGCCCTTAATTTCGTTCTCTAACTCTCTACAATAATTATCTTTGTCCTCTAACTTTTTGGACAAGTCTCTGACATCTTGCTGTAAGACATTTATAGTCTCTCTTGAGGTCATAGATAAAATGTCGTCCTTTTCGGCTTTGTATCTCTTAATTTCGAGCTGCAGTTTTAAGTTTTTATCGTTTAAACTTTCCATTTCAAGCCTGTGGCTCGTTTGCCGCATCCTCGTTTCCTTTTGTACGCTTTTGAGCTCTTGCAAAACTTCCTCCATCTTTTTAGCGTGTTCCCTTTGCAGCGACTCCAACTCTATTCGCAGTTTGTCTCGCGCGTCGGTCAATTCTCTCACTTTGTCCTCAGCGTGATTGCAGTATATATCCTCGATTTCCTTGGCCAATAAACTACTTAATTCTCTTGGTGAAGGGAGCTTGTCGTTATCATTGTTGCTTGCTAAACTCGTTAGCTTTCTGAATATCTGCTCCTCCACCTGCGCATTTTTGCCGTGGTTGCTTTCTTCGTGGTTGTCACTGAACTTCTCATATTCTGAAGGCCATCGTTCGTTTTCAGCGACAACCTCTAGCATTTGTTTTGCCGTCTTTTCAAGTGATCTCGGATCTTTAGCGGATGGAGTTGCGAGAATTCCGCTGACGGTGTATGAGGCAGACGGTGAGCCAAGTCTTGACTCTACTTTATTGGCAACTGGTTTTTTAATGTCTCCGCCGTGTATAGGGGTGCGATGAAAAGGCAGAGCATTGCGCGGGGTGTACGGGGAATCACTCGCTAGATACGGGATGGTATGAGGAGAGAAAAGACGGGCTGGAGAACCAGATACTATCATGCCTTGAGTCGAAGTGGTGATGGAGCTTTCAGTACTTTTTACTCGGCTATGCAAGGGAGACCATGGTCTAAATGCAGAACGTCTGCTTACTATTTCCACATTCGAACTGCTGCTGCTGCTGCTGTTGTTGTTTTTGTTATTATAGGTTCCATCACCAACTTCGCTATCACTTTCTCGCGATTCTCGCGAGTCACCCATGCGCGCCCTTTTCGGAGTACTTGCGCCTTCGTTTCGCTCGTTCCCATCTGATTCGTGATCATTTGCGGGGGAAGCCCTTTTCCATCGCTGTCCGTCCGAGAATTTATTCATAAGCATCTCCCAGAGTTTCTGGACGTGTAAGGTAGGGTGTTCGTTGCAGAGCATCAAGTACGGACGCCATTTCGAGTCATCAAATCCCCAGTGACATGTATGAATTTCACCGGAAGAGTGACTGTGTATGACAAACCTCCGAGGGGACAATATCCCGTCGCATTGAGAACATGTTATGCATTTTGCATACGGGTCAGTGTACTTGTCGATTTCCAGTGTACCCACGCAACCTCCAAAACATTCATGATACACCTCTAAGCTGTCAACTTTGAAAATGCGACTTGGTCTGCGTGGGACCTCGCTCGCGGTTAATACCCCGATTAAGCGAAAGGCATCCGTTTTGGAGATAAAACTCGCTGATGAAGCCGACCACGGTAAAACTCCAGCTAATTTGAACAGCTCAAGCTGTTGAGGCGAGCAACGAGGGCAGTAGATCTGAAGACGGTCGCGATTAGCGTCAATTTCTTTGCTGTCAAAGTCCTTCAGGACTTTATTAACAAGTTCAGTGTAGCAGACACGCTTTTCTCCGCCAGAACTAAAGCACGCTAAAGGAACGCCATCGATGATTGTTTCTTTGAAGTTAAAGTTGTCTTGTCCCTTCTGTGGTGGTAACCTTAATGTAAATGTCTTGCTCATAACAGCCTGCCTTGAATGCTCGCTACTAGACGTAACATACGTGTTATGTTTAGCGTAGTCATCTGTTGAATTCCACGATTTCTTCACGGTGGAACGATTCGCGGTCAACCCCTTTGGTCCAGTCATTGACTCCGTTGAGCAGTCCCGGTATTTTTGTAGGATCTCATCTATAAGAGGGTTGTCTGATCGTGAGAACTTACAGCGATCCATTTTGGATGAGTTATTCACCCAAATACCGTTGTGTAAGACAAGAGAGTGTCGGTCGCGTGCAAAGCGTCTGAAGACGTTTTCGGATCAGTAGACAGTCGGCGGCGAGTCTGTTCAGCTTTCGCACATGCTCTGTGCATTTCCTGTATGTACCGTTATTGTTAGCTGTCGATTTGACATCTGAACATGTGATAGGCTATTTCGACGGCTAAAATTACCAGAAAAACGTCTGGCAAAAACTTGCGATATGTTTCTGTTACTTGTAGCCCTTGGATCGATCAGTGCAATGACACAGGTCAAAATATGTTTGCGAAAAGCTTCACAGGCCACGACGAACGCGTGGATGTTGTCAGTCGGGGACAATCCTTTTCTCGACAAATTAAAAATGGTATTGGCACTGAATTATTAACTGCTTGGCCATGATGATAATGCAAGAACAGGTAGCTATCAAAAAAGACTAGGTTGTCTTTTGTCGACGTTGTCTTTTCTGGCAAAGAAATTATTGCATGGGTAAAATTGACCAATTGCGTGCGACTCGCTTAGACAACAAAACCATTGAAGTAAAATGTTGTGTCAAGCTAGCACCACTGTCTAGACGGCTTTATTGAGTTGTCTAGACAAGTTCTTGGACCTCGTTACAGCTTTGTTTCTGCTTTTACGCCATGTTAATCAACGAGGCGGGATCCGAGCCACAAATTTGACGGCTTACACCTTTTATCAAAGATTCAGACGAATTTTAAGTAAGCGGGCGCAATCGTTGCAATGAATTGTGAAAGAAACCACCCGAAATGTTTACATTGAAGAGCTTCTTTATCGAATTTGAATGGACATTATGTCGGGAGAGGAAAGAAAACAGCCCACAGCTGTCTCGATACGTTAAATAATTCATAAGTAGAAAAGAATGAATCGGATGTTTTTCAAAAAATCATTAAATTAGTTGAAACCCATTTTCATGTTATTTTAAATCCCCTTATTTTGTCTCGGCCTTGTGTCAAAAGAAAGCCATTTGCACGAAAAGTTCATAATATGCATTTCATTTGTGAGCCTGCTGGTGTTCCGTAAACCACCATATTAAATTATGTTTTTTTGATGTTTCTGTTCCGTATTCCTGTCTACGCGAGATTAGTTTCAGACTGTATTTTGATCAGCTAAAACATGTTGACTAGCGGCTATCGTTGAAAAACATTAGAAGATGACCCGCTAAATGACAGTCTATAAATAACACCAAGAGCCATTATGGCTCTTGATAAAACTCAGATCAGTTCAAATATTTATTTGCATTTATTTGCCCGTCTATGATGAGGTCGACTGTCACAGCATGGTGTTGTCAAGTTTTCAGGTTCTACCTGCGATGTTTCCAAAAGAATTCATGGAAGCACATGCTATTTTCTCCCGTAACAAAAGTGGTTCTTTTGTGTTTCCTGTGGGTCCAACAAAGACAATTATAGAGTCGTCTCGCCACTCTCGACATGTATTTTTTAGGGTTAGAACAATGAAAAGATTCTCTGCGGCGGGCGAAGTAAACGACTGAATCCCCGTTTATTACTGACGCACATTCGTCTAAAGGGGTGTCAGTTCTATTGTGTTATTAAAAATCTTCAACAAAAACGGCTCGATTCCAACAATGGCCTAGCGAACACGATTCATTGGGTTTGTTTTTAGAAAATGTGGCACCTAAAACGCGCTTTTTAAACCAGTACATTGCGTGATTTAAAAATAGCCCTCGCTAATTTCCAGGGGGCAATCACTGAATGACAGCGTCAAACGTGTTATAAATTTTGATCGGACAGCTAAAATAAGGTTAGCTAAAGAATGATTCCCGCATTTCGCACAGGAACTCATGCATCGAAAATGTCAACCATAGTTTTTATTGAGCTCCGTAAGGTCACCGGGGATTTCATTCTGGGCTTATCCGAAAATCCAAGTGCGGTTTGAACATAAAGTACAGATATTTGACACGGTCGGTATTTATGGATTTAAAGCTTGGCGATGAGTCTAGAACAAGTACCGTATTTCCTCGAATAATAGCCATCCCTCGATTTATCGCCTCCCTCAAATAATTGCCCCACCCCACCTCTTTTGCCTTCTTTCCTCCTCTCCATGTTAAGTTGAAGTGGAAGACTGAAGCTCCGAAAAATAATCAAGGAACCAAATTTAAACACTTAAAAAACCTATGTTCAGGTTATTTGATGTGATAATTTTTTTTTTATTTTTTTAGGATTATAGTATCTAAACCTCTCCTCCTATCTAATACCTCTTCGTCCTCCCTTAATTAAGTGGAAAAAGTACTACAGTGGAACCAGGTTAATACGGACACTAAGGGGACAATGTCCGCATTATCCGGGTGTCCGTATCTCAGAAAAAACGTCAGGGACACATGTGTTATCGATATGAAGACAAGAGCAGTCATTTTTCACGACGAAAACTTTGTTTAATTTCTTAACTGTAACTGTAACAAGCTTACATCACCCTAAAGAAACCGCCCACGATTTTTTATCATAGTCTCAACCCAAATTACCTTTTAAGTCAGTGTTCTTAAAACACGACAGTGGAATCCATGACTTTGATTTGAGCTGACGACTTTAGTTTGCGTCTCAGCGAGTAGACAGACCTGGACACAGATCCTTTGGAAGCCGGCCATTTGCCATTTCTGATAGGTTTTCACGGGTAAGATATTCAGTCATAGATAGTGCGCACTTGAACAGTGTCCGTATAACGGAGTTGACTATGTACGGAGGTTGTGACTCTGGACAAAGGAATGTGTCCGTTGTCCGTACAGTGGACACGTATTATTGATCACAAAGGCATAACAACACAACAGAAATCCCGTATGAAAGAGATGATGCTCGTCGTTAAATTAGAAATTTAAAAACCCCGAAAGGGGACCAATCTGTGCGTGGCTAAGGCTGTCAGCTGAACCCTAAACTGAGGAGACCTTACTCCGGCTAACACACCCTGATGACAGCAGTTCATACCTTGTTCCCAGGGTTCTCTCCTAACCGCTCCGTAGGGCGGGTAGGAGAGAATCCTGGGAACGAGGTTGTACTAGTTGGGTACTTGAAAACTACATCTGTATTGCCTTTCTTCCGGCAATGAACTAGACTAATAAAACAATGAAACTATTTCCATGCGAGGCATCTGACCGGGTTATCCTGTCCTTGTCCTTCTAAGTCAGCGAGTGATAACCAGATGACGAGAGACTAAGGGCTCAATCCACTCACCCCCGTCCAGTAGCCGGGGCTGGTACTCTCCAGGAAGCTATACCGCCTAGCGCGTCCTCGTCATTTTCTTAAGTTCTGCGGGGTTTTCAACCACTGTCACGCCATCAAAAATAAAAATGCAAACCAGTCAATACAGAAAGTCCAGAAGCTGGGAAATGAAAGAAGATAAATATACAAAAAGCCTCGCCATGAATCAGGTCTGTCGATAATTTATATGCGAGATATTCGGAAATACGCTTTACCCAAATTTATAAGGGTTTGTATGGAGACGCCAGGTTGGTGTCCCGGGGGATGGGAGGACCGTCCCATATGAAAGGGTCGGGGATGCTCGTCGTCTTGCTTAGGGGTGTAAATTTCAGGTTTTGGTCTCGCTTAGGGTGTTCTGGGCAAAACAACATTATATTTAGCCCTAAAGGTCTCTTCTAGGGTTAAACTCGAAGAAATATCAAAAAATGCTATATTTTCAATTCGTTTTATTTACTCGATTCATGCAATCAAAGTTTAAAATGATCGCTTTTAGGGGTCAAAAAAAAGGTTGGGCCACGCCTAGATTGGTCTCCTTTAGGGGTTTAATTCAAAATTTCTGACGAGCATCCCCGCCCCTTTCATATGGGAGTCACCCCCCCGGGGGGGTTGGTGTCCCTATGAGTGGCACAAATATGGCCGCTGGAGACCAAAAGAAACATCTGTTTTTGAGTTTTGCTACTTATGTGTGAATTCATCGCTTGAGGAATTCATAAAGATTAAAGTATTATTTATTCTAAGACAAGGGATGTTTAGATAGCAAAATCTCAAAAACTCAGTACCTATTTGTACTGGAACCAAGTAGTTGGGACTGTGAAGACATACAAACCTGACTTGGAGTAACTCATATGTAGACTGTACTCAAGCCCCAAAACGTCTGTATGCCCTAACCCACATGACATGTTGAAAGTGTATATAAGTAACGTTGGATCAGTTTTAGAGTATGCGATTCAAGTCTGGCAGGACGTTCCAGAGTACTTATCTGATAGGATAGAATGTATTCAAAAGAGAGCTCTCAAAATTATATTTTCTGAATGCACAGCCTACAATCAAGCCCTTTTAGAGGCAAACGTCTCATCTCTAGCAAATGGAAGGGTTTCTTTGTCGATTTGTCTTTGATATGGCTAGCAATCACAATAACCCAATATCATTCCTCATTCCCAAATCTGAAACAAGAACTGTCTCTTATAATTTAAGATCTGGTAGTGATTACTAGTACAATTGTATACTCCTAGCAAAGTTATGTTGTATTTTTTAGATTGTATACATATCACTTGTTTATTCAGTATTTTTTGACTGCAAGAAAGTGAAATAAACTTTCCCGGCCGCCAGGATCAACCAGCTAAATGCAGCGTCACGCAAAAGCCTGGAAATTCAATCTCAAACCGAAGAACCCTTTGGGAACGAAAATTTGTGTAAATAAAGGTTTGTAGGTGGTGTAATACCTCATGAAAGTAGAAACTCAGAAGAATCGATAGTTTCTCAGTTTGAATTTTGGTGACGTCATGTGAAAACCCCCTCTTGGTATCTCTTTTTTGTCAAAAAAAGGATGAGAGACCAAGATTTTACCCCCAACTAAAATTAGCCAAAGGCCTGTTTTTAACTCATTGCCTCAACATTAGGCCCGAAAAATGTTGGCAACAAGATCGTTCTTCACTGCTCAGCTTGTACCCAACATGAATCTTCTTTGCGTTCTCCAGTGAGGGAGATTCAAACTGATCAAGTTGACGGGTGCGGATTAATTACCGGGCGTTCAGTTTTTCGTTTCTCCACCGAAAAGGGGACGACTAAGACGGTTTGAAAACGGGAGGGAAAAAGCGAGACACTGGACTAAATTAGGCGGCCTTTTTTTTTCAGTCTTGTCATTCTGCGTCTTCCTACCCTTTTTGGAGCCCTCGTTGTAGTCACCTCTTTTTCATAAAACATAATGTTCGGAAACTCTACTTTTATTTGCAAAATGAGTAAATGCTATTTTGTGATCACAAAAATACATCCAAGTAAAATCCGAGCCATTCTTGCTATTATAACCACTACTGTGAAGTTAACCCTATTCTTGATTTTGATGATCAATTTCACATATCCTGCAAGTAAGCCCTCCATTTCGAGTGGCGAGTGAAGCAAGCGACGCGAGAAAACGCGAACACGCGCGCGTCTGACCATCGCGATATTTCCCAAAGGGAGAGCTTTGCTTGAGGGCTAAATTTGGTACGGGCCAACTACATGACTTATGAACAGTAACAGGCATCATTAATAGAATACGTCAATATTAAAAATCTTTGATTAAAAATCAGGATCTGAATAATCGTCCTCGTCATCCCATCCTGATTCTATTTTGCCCTCGTTAAATTCCACCTCCTTATCATAAACATAATCTTCATCTCCTGGTCTTATTCTGTTCTTCTCAAAATCCTCATCCATGACCGCTTTTCTCTTATCAAGTTCATAATCGTCAAGTTTATTCAGGTCTTCTTCTCCACTGCTGTTCGGCCGTGGTCCAGAAAACATATTCTTGATTTGATTTGAATCCATTCCTTTCATTTTGTTCTGAATCATTGTTAATAGTTTCTCCAGCTAAAGAGAATCAAAATAAAAGTAAACTTTTCACTTCCTAAGCCATTCATGACAGCACAAATTTCTTTTGAGTGAAATTAATTGGAACAAGCTTTCTACTTATGTTTATGCTTAGTTCTACAAGAAAAAAAAAATCTTTTTGGAATTCTTTATTAACGTTGAAGTGAAGGGTAAAAATATTGACAAATTTTATACGTAAACAATACCATGAAGAACTCCCTCTCAAAGAGTTTTTGTTTTTCATCAAATCTAAGTTATAGCGTGACAACAATAACCAAGGCGACTTAAACAAAACTTATTTTAAAACAATCAAATCACAGAAAGGGAACAGCTAAGCTAGACCAATGCTATATTTTTGAAGACTCCAGCTTCTTCTATTTGACTCAAGTGGAATGGAATGGAATGGAATCTTGTGGGAGGTGCAGTGGTCTTTATTATTATGTTTAGTGCTCAATGTACTCAGAGGTCTGTGTTTGAGCTGGCCCTGCCAGTGTCATTAGGCAAAACACTCAGAAACACGTGGAAGCTTGTGCCTGATGAGCCACTTGCCCCAAATAAAAAGTAGATTTAACCCTTACTTTACCCTTCCAGTAATCTGATTGGTTTATTTTGTTTAAGTAGTCCCAGTAACTGCACTCTTATAAGGGATGTCAACCGATGTATCAGTTGACATGTTGGTCACCTGTTGGTCGATATATTGGTGGATATATTGGCTAAGTGCTGGTCAAGAGACGGTTGAGTATTGGTTGAGTGAATCATCACTCAACTGTTAATCAAACAGATCAGCCGAATGTCTGACATAGTTGACTGATCACCCAACACTCAATCGCAATAGTGTCAGTAGCTTGTCTGCAATGTATCAGTGAACTGTTGGTCTAGTTTCAATAACCTATTGGTGTTTAATCATTGAAGGATTGGCAAAGCCTGTAAAGTTTGTTACCAACCTCATTCCATGACTTATCCAGTTGAATATTGCCTTTTGACACTCGACCAAGACTTGACCAACACTTGGCCAATATATCGGCCAATACGTCGACTGATACATTGGTCGACACCCCTTATTATAAAGACTCAAGATCTTTAGTGATTAGATGATTGGTATTGTAGCAATGACCTATGAAAAAGAGCCATTTATAATGTGCATGCAGCTTCAGAACAACATTACAGACTGGGTGAACAATTGATTTTCTTAGGCTACAAAACAGCCCTGGCATAATATTATTATCCAGGAAAATTACAAGAAATATATAACAAATTGTAAAAATAATTTATAATTTAATACCAGGGTAATGAGTTTAATTCACTATTTACGGAAGAAGTACCTGTGAGTAAGAGATGTTTTCCAAGTATTTTCCATGTCGGGAGCTATTCTTTAATTCATCGACTGCATCTGATACACTGTAAAACAGACAGAAAGTATTTGGTGAACAAAAGCTATCTATAATAACGGAAAATTTAATAACCTTAATATCTTAAAATATGGCCAGGTCATTTATCATATAAATAACAAAGAAACACCAGGTGAGGTTTGGCACAAAAACATGATATCTTCACACATGAAAATAACATAGTATCTTCACACATGAAAAGATCACTGTTACCATCTTTAAATAATAAATCATGCCTTTCACAGCATAAAATGTTAAAATGGTTTGGTATTTCATTGGCCTTACATAACAATATTAACACAACATTTCATGGCTGCTGCTTGAAGATACCACATTTCTCTTCTCCTGTTGAAAAACACTCAAATAGGAATTCCGTATCCCTGTGTGGCCTTGAAATATCCTCTATATCTTTAAGTAAAATTGCAGTTTGGGTATAAAATATCCCTTTAACGTGGCTAGGTTGAGGATTTCAATAATACTACATATTAAGTACAAAGATTGACCATTACAAATTGGATAACCAACAAACTGTTCCCTTCTTTCTTGACTAATTGTTCAAGGTTGCCATCAACACTTTGCTTTATTTGCTGGCTTTTTATCATTACCCATTAATTTACCTTGTCTTATCTTATAAGACACTTCTACTATACTTCCTTTTTATCACTTGCTATTACCTTGAATCTCTCTGTAGCATTCTTATTGGCATTGATCGTTTGTGTAGTTTTCCTAAAGAAAAAATTTTTCATTACAGATTTTTTCGTGAATTTAACCTTCAAAGGCTATGATTAAGGCTTGATCAAACATATAATGGAAAAACTCTGGTGAGCTGTGCGACACTTTTAAAAGTAAGTCAAGGAAATGTTCAATAAAAAGTAAAATATGAACAGCCTGGCCATTCAACAGTGGATTACAAGTAACAGTATGTTAGAAAAATACCCCATGGATTAAACACAACAAAATTTTTAGTGCACGCATGGCTCTATGCACAGCCTAAATGAAACTTAATTTGGAGTTAGATTTGGAGTTGTGTGGGTGACAGGTGCCAAGTTGGAAGATCAGCCCGGCCGTGCACCTCTGACATTGCACATTAATATCCCCACAGAGCACAATAATTGGAATTATTCCAAAAAGAGCAGTCTTGTTAATGGGGTGACCAACTGTATTAAATGATCTTGTGATTCTGCTGTGTATGCTTCGATGAAAGGTGGAGAAATGGTGTCTTTTTTTAACAACATGGATACTTCCCTACTTTGTTGCAGCATGATCTTCACGTCACCTGATAGATTGACCATACTGATGTTCTGCACTTTTGCTCATAATTACTTTTTAATGAACAATTCTTTAACTTACAATGATTTAATATAGTATAATATAAGCCACTTTTTCATTTCTTTATTAATAATAAGCCAAATTAATAGCTATTTGACTCCATTAGAACTATAAATTATTGTAACTAATTTTTTCAAATGTAATAGAGGGATCCTGACATACCAGCCTCTATGGTTCTCTGAGAGTTCCTCACTTTCCTTTTTGTTTTGACAAAAGTAATGCTTAAAGGCATGTTGTAGGAACATTACTTAGAGAGAGAATAACAAACTAGCTCTGGTCATGAAAAGAAACAAATGTGTGGATAACTTACATTTCAAATATTGTGATGTTTCTGATTGAATTTTATCCACACTAATTCTTCATAAACAGCTTGTGCTGACTGGAATATTAGGGCAATACATAATCATTGACATCAGTCTCTGACATCAGTGACTGCATATTGTTGACATTACATAGTCAATAAGTTATTGATGCCATACAAGACTACCACCCAGTAGCTAACTTGTCTGGCATGAGTGCAGAATTCAATTAACACAGCCATAAAAAGGCAACATAGCTGATGACTAAAACTAAACAGCACTAATGCAACAAAATGCACAAGAAATATTGCTTGATGGATGTCATCTTCTTTTTGAGGAGTATCTTTGAGGACAGTGCCAAGAAACAGGCATTTTTTCTTCTGAGTGCCCTGTGTCACTGACTGAAAAAACATCCTTCGAAAGGCTTCAAATTCACTTTCACATTTCTATCAGAGAGGCAAATGTTTTGAGGAAAGTCTACAAGGAGGTAAGGATGTTAATAAGAACATTTTGAGTGAATAATATAACAATGTTATTGAATATGGCTTTCATATGATATATAACAGTAAATTATTATTCACGGAAGTGGAGGTGGCTAGTGGTGGATATTTACTGAGCCGCAAAGCTAACAAATAAAACTTTTGAAGTATAATAATGATAATAACCTTTATTTATTACCTTTGGCGATAAGAATTACAGTAATATTACAATAAAAATTCAAAACACTACACATTATGTATACATATCAAATTAAGTTAAGTTTAGCACCTCTTGAAATAAATGATTGTTTGTGCCTAACAGTGCGTGATAGAGGTATTCTGAGGTGCGCTGGGTTAGTCTTACAAGATCTTAGATTATGGCCATGATCCACTGGCTTTTCTAAAAAACGTTTACAAGGATGTACTTCTGATTCTAGGATACGTTTAAATTCTTTCCTCGTCAAATTCTGACGCCTAGTTACAAGTGACTAAACAGTATCCCTAGGGAGACCAATGACATTTAGACATCTATTCTGCACTCTCTGTAGATCTTCTTCGAGGTAAATGGGCAGCCCTCCCCAGACAGGCAAGGCATATTCTAAAACACCAATGCCCCTGGGGAGATGGGCTGTTCTACAGACCCTAAGATAGTGGATCCGTTTACACGCTTTGCTGACAATACTTGAGACATGTGTATTCCACTTGAGATCGTTCTGTACATATACACCCAGTAGTTTAAACTCTGAAACCATCTCCAGTTCAGTAGTCCTGATATTAATAGGAGCAGGAATTGGACAGGACTTCTTGAAGGTGATCCACATATCTTTGGTCTTTTTAGCATTCAGCTCCATTTTATTCTGCACAGCCCATCTTTCCAAGTGAGTCACAGCATCCTGCATTTGACTGACAGAGTCCTTAAAGACAAGTTCATATAGGGTGCAGTCATCAGTGTACTTGCAAGTGGATACAGGTATTCCCCTGGGGATGCAGTCCTCAATATCATTGACATGCACATTAAAAAGTGTAGGAGAAATGACACCGCCCTGGGGTACACCAGCAATCACCTCACCATGTCTGGAGAGGACTCCTGGGAGCTTAACCTGCTGTGTTCTGCCTGATAGGTAGCTCTGTGTCCATTTCCAAAAGTTCTTGGTGATGCCCATGCCAGCAAGTTTAGTCAACAGAACGCCAAGTCATTTGTTTAACTCTTTCGGGGAAATTTTGTCAAAGGAAGTTGTGAATTCTTTTTGTATTCAAAACCATTCTGTAAAAAACTATTCAATTTAGATTTGATCTTATTTATGACCAATTCTGCTAAATAAAGTAACGCAAGATTTAAGCTTAATTTGCATTTGTAAACAAAAAACTTTTTCACTGGTTTCATCGATAAATTCAAGTCAAATAGACAAAACATTTACCTGTTAAAACTTCCAAACCAAACTTCATAATTAACCTTCTTTGTGTGTTTCAGGGAACAGCTTGTTTGATTATTTGTGACTTTTTTGTTTGCTATCGCAGCAAACTGGGAAGCCATTTTGCTCGTGACTTAGGCAAGTTTGGTGTCGCTCGCTTGGAGGAACTGGAGGTGAATCAGTGAACAGTGCAGGATATTCTGAGATTAAGCAGCCAATCAGAGCACGCAAAAAACACTATATCAACTGTTTTAGTATACAGCTATTTCGAGAAAGGTTGTCGGAAAAAATGTGCATGCGACAATCCCGAAAGGTAGTATGGGATATGAGCAATACGCTGTTCCTGACACTGTAGCTGTCGAACTTACTTTTGTTGCTTTCCTTTAGCACTCGCAAACATAGGTCCATGGCCTCTCGTGCCATTCTTCAAATTTCTTTGAAAGAACAGTGAACTCAAAACCGCCCACAATACCTTTCGCAATTGTCGCGTGCACTTTTTCCGACAACCTTTCTCAAAATAGCTGTATACTAAAGAGAATTATTCAGTTCTCAAGGGCTGTGATTCCATATCAACCTTCAGCCTCTGTGGATAACATGTTCCCCATTCTGCATAATTCTCCATATCAAACTCAGCTTCATTGAGGAAGCTTAACTGACAATCTTTGACATCTGAATGACTGAAGTGAATGATTCAATCTAAGCATCTTTAAAATGTGGTCAGCACTGGCTGGTTATGATGAAGAATTAGCCAAGGGATTATAGCCAATCAGAAATGAAGAAATACTTCAATGATGTAAAATAATAATAATAATAGGGACACGTCATTTTCATTCTGATCCCCCTATGGAAGGGAGTCCTCAGCAGATAACTAGTAGGAATCCAATTTCAAAAACATTGAGGAGGTGGGAAAGATTTTTTTCAAAGGGTTATGACAAAAAAATGAAGTGGTAGGTATCTCCATATATTCACAGGGGGTGGGGGTCAGAATAAAAATGGGACGTTCCATAGCCCCTGTCTGCAGAGTATGGGAGAACTCAATCAGATCTTGAGTGTGCAATTTCTTATATATTGTTAAAAAAACTCAAGCGTGCACCTGCCAGACTCTGCAGACTGGGCATAGCGTAGGCGAACAAAGTACCTAATGGATCATGTGTAAACTGTGGCTTACTTGAGAAGACAGCAAAAATAATAAATTATTGAGGCAGTGTAAAATGCAGACTGCGGACTGACTGCGGAATATTGTTTTTAGGGCTACAAAACAATGAGACTATTGTTGTCGCGTGCTCATTTGCATGGTGAAAACAATAGTTCGCAGTCTGCGTTTTACACTGACCGATAAATTTCAGAAACAACAAGATTTCTGCATAAACACAACTGATGTAAGTGCTCTGAGACATTTTCACGAGGACAAGTCCCATCATTTTTTGCTATGAACAGCACTAAGCATGAAGTTTTGCAAACTAATTGTAGAACATTGCAATATCTTACACTTTAGTATAAACTCATCAGGAAATGTACCTGTTAGGTTTACTTCGTAGAAGACAACAAGAGTCGGAGGGTCAAATTTAACCCCACATTTACGAGGGGTAAACATGTTGACGTTATTTAACAAAGTGACATCGCAAAAGAGCCCAAGAAAGTCGAAAAATCAATGCATGTTTACAATAACAGCTCCTTATCCGCTATTTTCGTTGCTCGTCGTTACTCATTAGCTCTCCATAGCAATCTCGACCCCAGTGCTTACGCTTCTGACTTCGCGCGCGCCGAAGAGCTCTGGAGTCGAGTCTTGCTTTTAATAGCTGGGAGACCCAGAAAATGCAACCGTTTTTTGGTGTGTGCATGCCAAAAGGGGGTCATGGTGGAAACTGGGGATAAGAATCGCGACGTTCCACAGCGCCATGCTTTGTTAACAAAACCGAGATAAACTAACATCAGAGCATCAAGCCAGGACTCGAGCAAGCAATCCAGTTAGAAATTTTCTAATCTTTCTGTAAGCAAAAAATATATAAAAACAAAAATAATTAATAAACAAATAAACAAAAGCAAAATAAAAGCAAAAAAAAGGACTCCTAACCTAACTCGTAACTTCCTAACCCCTAACCCTAACCCTTACTCTATCCTAACTCTAACCCTAGCTCATGGGACTTGCCGGACTTGAAAAAGCGGAGAAGCGAACAATTGTCGAGTCCTGGCTCGAAGTCCTGGCTCGGTATATAGGCATCCTCAACAAAAACAGCCAAAAAGTTCAGTAGGTGTATAATTACTAACAAAAAAAAACTTTGCACGTGCAGCACACTTTTTTTGTACATTTCTTTGCCGTTGTTTTGTACGACTACAACGTGAAACTTCCAGAAACGTCCTAGTTACACATTTTATGGAGGAAATGTTGTATGTGTTCCTGTTCACTTTAGTTTTCTCTTCCACTCATTTTCACCTTGGAGGCCGCTAGCATTTCTCATTTTCTCACCGTCGCTATAAAATTTTCATGTTATTGTTGCAACGAAACAAGAAGTCTTGGGTCAAATAGATTTTCTAGCATGTCGATGGCCAGGCACACGAGCAGAACAATGGCACCCTTTTAAAGGATTAGGTGGAATTCTTGGTCTTAGCGAAAACCCAGAGACGCTAAGGCGTTGGATGGTAGCTGGGCCAGAGGTGGCGGGTTGCTTAGGGAATTTTTAAGGTGACGTCTGTTCCGTGCTCCACAAAAGAAAGGAGCAAGGAAAGCACCACGACTAATATTATTCCAAACAGAAAGCCTTCCAGAATGACGTCACTGATGAATGCTGTTAAAATCATTGCTGACTTTGGGAATCTTTTTTTAGAAGATTTTCCTGAATTGATTGCCTTAGATACGTGCAATGTTTTTATGAATCTGTTGTGCGCACTGTGCGAACTATCGAGGAAATCGGAGCTAAGCAGTGAAACAGATACGTGTCACCTGTAGGTAGGTAGATTCTTTATTTAAAAAAACTCGGTAAAATCTTCAGTAACAATGGAGTAAAAATCTAATTACAATTAATCAGACTAAAACTATCGATATACTGTTTTACAAGCCTGCTGGCCGAGTGAGAGTCCGACGACTCAAATACATGTTTAATTTGCTCTTTAAATTTCCTGACTGATTTAATTTCTCTCACATTTTCGGGTAAAGAGTTCCACAACAAAGCACCGCTGTAACTGAAACTTCGTTTCAAGTAGTTAGTACGCGGCTTGGGCAACGTCAATTTATGAAAGGAATTGCGCAAGTCATAGTCCGTGTTTCGTTCGTGAAATAGGTTCTGCAAGTACACTGGAGCTTGTTCATTTAGAGATTTAAACATCATTATTGCTTTATGCTTCTTTCTCCTTATAACTAATTTGTCCCATTCGAGTATATCTAGAAGCAGGCTCGAGCTAGTTCCATAGTTGGCCTTTAAAATTACTCCGTAACTTTTGTAATTTGTCACTCAGTTGATCACTTAAGCCATCCCAAACGAGGCTACAGTAATCAAAGTGAGGTTGAATTAAGGAGTTATAAACTAGTACCGCAGTAGATTGGGAGATAAGGGGCCTGATACGTCTAAGGGCACCTATAGCCGAAGTTACCTTCTTACACAATTCGTTAACATGATTAGACCAGGAAAGCCGATTGTCGATAATGAGCCCTAATGATTTTGCGTGATCAACATTGCTGATAACTTGATCTTCCAATTTGATGTTTATTTCGTTGTGGCTTTCCGCAAGAAGCTTCTGGCGAGAGCCAATAACCATAAACTCGGTTTTCGCAACATTAAGACTAAGCTTATTGGCTCTTAGCCCGTGACAGTGAAGGTTCAATAGTTCTAAGTTCGTCTCTTGTTCAAGGTCAGCGAGAGAGGAGCCAGAAATGGTAATAGTTGTGTCATCTGCGAACATTTTAGCGCATGCTGAATTAAGGCAGTTTGGAAGGTCGTTTACATAGATTAAGAAGACAATAGAACTGTGGCTATCCATGACACAACATTCAAGAATTCATTGGCACTGTTCATACGGCAACAGCCAAAACAGGTACCGTAAATCCACTATTAAGCCCCCCCCCCCCCCCCCCCCCTTTTTAGAGGAGGAAAGTTAATAAGCACCCTTCCCCCCCTCCCCTCTATCCTTATTCTTCATAAACAATTAACCTGACTGATCAGTTATGGTTTATTCAGGCTGGAAATTCATATTGGTTTTGGTCTTCTGCCGCATGACCTCCAACTTCATTTGCTTAACTTTTTCAACTATACGCTCTAGTTCTCTTTGGAGAATTGTCAGCATTTTCTTGTTGTTAGAAAAAGCAGTTATCCCCGGGGAACCACAAGTCCTTCCTCGAGAACCCTTACTCCCGTTGATGCGTTTCGCTAAATTAAATAAACCCCCCTCTCTTTTAAGGCCCCCGTCCCCACCTCAAGTGAGAAAAATTATCCCCTAGGGGGCTTAATAGAAGATTTACGGTATGCAAAGCGGCACAGAAGCTTACAGCCATGGCAAGTGGCTGCGTCTTGTTCAACCGTCTTTATATCGGAAGCCAGTAGCGAGATGGAGACCTTACTGAGTCCTTTACGCACGAGAACCAGTCGTACCGCCGTCTTCGTCCGAGTTAGGCAATTTACGTTCTACGAAGAAGTTTAGCCTAATTGAATGCTTGACCAAAGGGATAACACAGACTTCACCAGAATCGTATAACGTCACGGTGGTTGAAGGAGCCGAATTGGTGCATGCACTACAATTGTCATCCGTTTCAACGTTTGATGAGTATGCAAAGGCCGGGTATTCATAGCAATTGTTACCGACGCGCTGAGGAGCACTTTAAGAACGGACATTGTATGGGGTGACTACCGGCCAGAGAGCTTGAAAGAAGGTACTTGTCAAAAGAGAGAGGCAGGAGTAAGAAACGAGGTGGCGGAACACGTCAAGATGCCCCGTAACTGGACGTCATTTCTGGGCGGTGCAGGCCGAAAACAAGAAAGAGTTGTTCCAGTTCCTCACTCTTCAGGTTAGCAAATACTCCTTTTTCCATCCGACAAGCAAGTAGTAATGATATCAGATAAGGACCAGTACACAACACACGAACAATGACGAAATACACGCTCTTAAATTCAGCCGAGGGTGTCATTTCATCAAACTCTTCCCGAAATATGCAAGTTTGTGACCACGAGGACGCGGACACAAGAATATTTGTTAGGGATTCTGGGAGCAAGGTGTTCAGAAAGTGCTGATCAGAACCATGTACTTAGACACAGATGTAGTCACTGTGTAGTGCTCATTGCTATTGCGGAGTACAGTAACCTGTGCTTATTACGGCCTGATGTGAGTGAGTGGATCGCCTTTGCCATGGGAAAACATTTCCAACATATATCAATCGACACCATCTGCAAAGCATTAGGGCCTAGAAAAACGAAAGTGCTTCCACTATTCCATGCCATCACCAGCTGCGATACCACATCGTCCTTCCTGGCAAAAGGGAAATATTCTGCGTGGGACGCTTGGAATGAGTATAAAGAAGTTACGGAAGCTTTTTTGAGTCAGTTCTGGACGTCAAGTTCACCCCGTTAGATGCCAACTATGTGGCATTCTCTGTGATCGAGCGATTTGTTGATGTCCCTTACGACAAAAGCAGTTCTGCGAGCAAGGTTAACGCCACAAGAAGAGAGCTCTTCACCAAGAAAGGGCGACTACTGGAAAGTATTCCAACAACGCAGGTATGTAAGTTCGACGCAGAGTATCAAATAGAGGAGTTCACGCTTACAGTTGCCTCATGGGTAATCAAGGCAAGATGGCAGGAAATTAGAAGATTTGTATTAGATTTGAAAGCCAGCTATTTCTTCCTGAATTCATATATTTGATGCTTTCTGCGATCAGTTTTTAGAAAACCTTGGTTTTCCCATACATTTTCTGTAAATCGACAGTATTAAAATTACAGAAAGTTTTCTAAAAACTGATCACGGACTTCTTTGCACTCCAGATTTAGTGTATTGTTTCTTTGAACTCGTAAATTAATCTTTTGAAAGAGAAAGCATCAAATATATGAATTAAGGAAGAATTAGCTGGCTTTGAATTCTAATACAAATCTTCTAATTTCCCACCATCTTGCCCTGATTACCCGTGGTGCAACTATAGGCGTGAACTCCTCTATCCTTTGAAGATCAGGTTTCTACACAGCTTAGTTTTCCCAGTCTAATTCGTCTTTTTTTAGGACGCTCTTCTACATCACTTTAATACAGTAGCGTACAAAGCGAGCGTCTGGATGACCTCAGAAACTGCTGGCAGCCAGTTTGGTCAAAATTACCGCAAGCGTCTAAAGCCTGCAGTGAATTACTGAAGTATGGGTGCAAGACTGGATGTGCTAGCTATCGTTGCAAACGCTTAACGGTAAACCTTTCCCGCCGGGAGTTTGACGCTTGTCAGAATTTCAACGTTTAGGAATTTGTCGCTTAGGTCCAAAAGCAGATTTAGGCTAGAAATCAATATGGTTAGATCTTGACTATTTTCCAACGGCCTATGACTGATTTAAGTTACATGCATTTATTAAATTTCAACCTTTGAGTGGATGGGTTTTATTTAAGTGGACATTTTGTAAGTAGTTTATAAGTTTTTATTTAATACTAAGTATATCTGACCCTCGCCTACGCCGCCTTTTTTGGCGCTGATACCCCCCTCCACCCTTATGAAATACCCTAATCTTAAGCAATATCTTGTTTAAATGTCTTACACCATCTTAACCGAAGCAGTAGAAACCTGTTTCCTGACATAATTATGGTACTTTGACAAAGTTACCCCTCCCCTCCCCCCTGAAAGTCTGATTTTTTGGCACTCCTTCTGAATCTGTCCGGAATGTCCCAACGAACATCTGTACCAAGTTTGGTGTTTGTACTCCAAAATGCACCAAAAAACCGCCTACTCACTCTACTACAAGATGGTCCCTTGAATTGCAGGGATACAAAAATAAAAAGAGGCCTTCTATCTGTTGTTATAATAAATAAAATTGCATTATAAGTCCCTCCCTTGCTTAACCTGGTAGAGATGCTAGGACGCTTGGGATGAGAAACAGAAAAAACGCTGTTTCGCTCAAAGAGTCCTGGGTCGAAAGTGTAGAGATCCTCTCACGGCAGTCCAGCGTTTTGGGACATCTGTTGTATATATCGTTTAACATTAAGTGGAGGCAAGGCAAGGTTTTATCAAACAGTACATTCAAAAAATTGAGTTTCTTTTATCGACATCAAAGAAGCCTCAGCTGAAGCCTGCGCGCTCGAGAGACTGAGTTTCAGTTTTCAATACAAGACTCTGGGCAAGATAGCTAAAAACTTCGGATGAGACAAAAAAGCGCCCCAAAACTTTTGACAAGGCCAAACTTCCCCTAAAACATCCGAACAGATAAATAGATTCTTAGACACTGCTGACTTATTTGAAAAGATTCGGTCATTGGGTGCGCCTGGCAGTTTTCACCCGTTTTTTCTACATATCAAAATTTTCACTTTGCAAAACATCCCTAAGGTCGAGGACGATGATTGCAAGGGTCAAAATGTTCAGGCTACGTATGTAGTACGGGTAGTAAACCTCCTGAAGCAGTCCGATAGCCTGCCTGCAGACGTCCAGTTTGACTCGGGTTTTGTCGAGTAACGCGTGAAGCTTTTAGGATTATAAGTTCGTTTTATATCTGTTAAGAGGAGCAGGGATTCAATCTTATGATCATAGTTAATTAAAGGCAATGGTTATTAATCCAGAGAGACTTCTCTGATATATGTTTTGCATAACATTTTTGGACTTACTTTCCATAAAATTCAATAGCATCCCTGTCATTTTGGACTTTCTGACCAATACAAAAGTCACATTAATTAACTGATTGAGTCAAAATTTATTAACGAAAAAAGAAGATTGAGCTGGGTGGTCATGGGTGGCCAGGGAGGCTCCCAACGTAAACTGCAGCAACATAGTTGTTTTCATCTTTGATGTTCGCCGGCATTTATAACTAGCGGTCTCCTCTTGTATTAAATTAAGGTCAATTTGACATATTCTTTCACATGTTGCCAGGCTCAAAACAGGTTCACAAAATCAAAGTTTTAACGAAGTTTTATTCCATCTTGCACGATAGATTACAATCAATTGCAATAATTTCAATCGCTCGAGCGACATCGCTCGCAGAAGAACCTCATACACGAGGCATCTCATCGCGTGATCTATAACGTCATCTAAGGGGGTAATTACATGAGACCGGGACGAACTCAGACCGGTATGAGTTCGTATCGGTCTCCATGCACTTCTTTTCATGCCTTTACATGGGACCGGCCTAAAAATGAACTCAGACCGGTTTGACTTCATGTCGGTCGCTGACCCGACACGAGTTACTTCGTACCGGTCTGAGACTGTACCGTTCTCATGTAAAATGGAAACGAATCTCAGACCGGGTCCATAAATAGCATTTTTCTTCGTATGGCTCCAGATCATTTTTGCTTTTTCTTAGAAAAATAAAAACAGTGCTATGAATAACTGTAAACAAGACTTGAAAGTAGCTTCAATTGAATATATGCCTCGGTTAATGTGAGGGATTGGCTATGCATTTAACATGCCACCAGATGAGCGTTAGATATATTTTACAATTTTCTGGGAGCAGTAAAATTTACGGTTCTCTACGCACTGTCTTAATTGGCGTAAATTGTGTACCAGTTAGGACAGTTAGCGAATATGTTTAATAATCGACTTAAGAAAGTTATAAAGCTCCAAGAATCTCCTGTTTTTGAGTTTGTACCGGTGTCATGTAATCAACGAAGCGTTTCGTCCCGGTCTCGTGTAAACGACTGCAAAATTACAAATTCGTATCGACCTGAGTTCCGTCCCGGTTTCATGTAATTACCCCCTAACTCATACACTGTATTCAGCAATTTTTTTACAATCCTACAACTAATGTATTTTGTCCCTCTGAAAGCGATAAAAATGGGTAGAATTAAAACTGAACAATTTGTGAACAGTAAAATTGAGAACTGAATTTTATGAAATAGATAAAAACACGTGAAGAACAACCTAAAAAAGAAGAGGGGTGCATAGGCCATCAAAGGAGGCTGTTCATTATATGAGAAGGCGGGGAAGCTAGTACGGGTACCAGTTTAGTCAACTTAAATTAATCAAAAGGATACTCCTCCCTTCCCCCATCTCTAATGCCTAAATATTGTTGTTGTATTCGTAATGTTTGTCGTCTCTAATAGTCGTTGTCTCAAATCCTCCTCCACTTCCTCCCGGCCTCATGCTTTGTCTTCTGTGGTTGCTTCATTTCTCTATGGTTTTCCTGGTAAAAAAAAATAAGAAAAAACACGAATTATGTATACAGATCAAACAAAGAGAAGGATACATCAAGAGGAGACGGTAGAAACGGGCCAATCACTATGATACTGATTTGAACAGGGGAAAAAGCCTTGCAGACTGATATAAACAACTTCGGTCTGGCTTGAACAGAATTCGACCTCCTAAAAGTCTTTCAATACCGATGCAGTGCTCGTCTTACCAACTGAGTTATAGAGACAGCTGAGAGCTAGTTTCCTTGTGGATTCGTAATATACCTGTAATTTATGAAGCTATTTATCTCATATATTTCAACTGTGGTATTACCGGTTCACTGATGCGTTTTTAAAACCGTTCACTAATTCTAAAAATCACAACTGCTTAGGTTGTGAACATAACTACAGGGAGTCTTTCTCTGTTTAAATATTGTTTTGCAGTTCATGATGAGTTACACGAATTTCATATATTCTCACATGCATTCATCCGAATACTATAGCGTTGGCAATAGAAGAAATGACTTGTGCTCAACATCTGCGCGCTAGTGTAACCCGGCGGTGCTTCAGGTAAAACGCTAAACACTTGCATTCAACATTGAAATCAGATGAGTTACATCCTGCTGATTTACAATAGGTGGCTTTATCTGTTGCACTTTAAGCTGCTTCTGCTGGATCTTGTTGTTAATCGATTGAAAAACTAGTTGAAAGACTGTGCGAATCTTATGGCTTTACGGTCCTTTGGCTATTTGCACACCTCAGGGAATTAACACGTTTTTTCGTTTGTCAGGGATTGGTCGCTGATTTTCGGGATTTGAAGCCATAAAGACCATGATAGTAGTTTTGTCAAGTAACTGCGGTTATTTCAGGAGAGAAAAAATTACTCTCAATCGATCACATTCTTCAGAGTACGCCAATGCAACTCGGCGATGAGCGATACCGTATTTTAGCACCAGTAAAATTTTTGTAAGAGGATCAAAGAACTGAAGCTTGAACCTACTTGTTGATGGATCTGCGGATCACCAAGCTCCAACTCAGCATACAGAGGCTCAAGTTCGCGGTCAGCGGCGTTTGAATTCCGGCAACAGGTGGAGGGAAGAAAAAACAGGTAGGTTTTCTGGGTGCCATCAATATCTCCCCGCACTACCCGCCATGGATCCAGAGGACTTCCAGTAGAAATACGAGGGTACATCTCCTTAAAAGCCTTGTAAGCTTTGATATAGTGCCATTTATCACCGACTGCCCAGTTTTTTCCGTCGTAACCTGAAGAAAATAATAAACTGAAATTAGAGTTGGTGATTTTAGGCGATTGATAAATAGAGGCAATTGCTCATGTCTTGTTGGTAAGTACAGCAAACACACAAAGTATACGGAACTCGAGGAGCCAGAGTCGGCTTTAACAGACCCCTACTCGCTGTTTTCCTTTTTTTTCTTCAGTACTGAGGTGTGGGTTTAAACTGTATAAGATATCGCAACTAACAACCGCGTGCGTTATGAAGAGTATTTTTGATATTCACGATTTCCGGATAAGCACTGATAAAACACTAAAAAAAAGTACTGCCCTACAGCCACAGGCCTCTATATTATTTTTTTGTGATTCACGACTACAGGATAATTCATGAGCCATTTTGGTCTCAGACTGGTTGACATACGAGGATTAAGATTTGTTTAGCCTGCAGTGCAGGCGTTTTCTTCGGGTGCGCGAATGTTTTTGCTCGCGAAAGCGCCATGTTGAACTTCCCGAAGAGAGGAGGAAATGAGGCGAGTCAAGGGACCTACCCTAAGGGCTGCCATTTCTACGCTCTTCAGTCTTGCTCTGTTATAAAATCAAAGATGGTGGCTACCACAATACGAACATAAACAAGATATCGCCCTTTCAAAATACGCCTGCTTTTCAGGCTAGGATTTGTTCACTGTTAGACCCGTTAAAAAGAAACAATCATCTCATATTCTCATCATATCTCCATAAATAATTACGTAGGCTACTGCTACAAGTAGGAAACAAAATCCTCACTATAAACTCACCCTGGAATAGCTTTTCTACTGTCTTCCTTCCTATCATTTCTGGAACCCCATTATGGTACAATGTAACTCTATCTTCTTCAGTACCATATTCAGCTGTCATCGGATCGTCGTCGATATCAGCGTCTTCGCATAATTTTCCCCCAATGTGTTTTATGAACGCTATCTTAGCGCTTAAGGCCTCTCTTCTTTCAAAACTGTAATGATCTGAACAAGATGGTTAATGATAAGATGAGTAAGGTCCATAACCTTCTTAGTGTGTTCTACTTGATGACGATTGTGGTAACTATTTCTTTTCAGTTTATACTGTAACAACGACCCCGATCTTATGGTATATTTCTTTGCCGGGATCCAACAAGAGATTCTTTGGATTTGCTTTACGGGGTAAGAAATAGAAAATCGAAAATCCGAAAATGAGATTAAGTGTGGCGAGCCTCATCAGTAAAAACCACTTTCCCACAGAATGTATTTTGTTCTGACCTGTACTAAAGAAACGCGCGGATCGAATCCTAGAAATCCGGATTCAAAATTGATCTCATGAATCCATGCGTCGGTTGCCTCTTTAGAGTTAGATTCAAAATCCAATTTTTGGACGACAGTAAAGAAACGCATCCTTAATTCTACGCTGTTTATTTTCACTCCTACAAGGAAGAGAAGAAAACTTTGACAATGACCATCGCGACCAGTGCCGCTGCATTTTTTTTTTTTTTTTCAATTTTTGAAGCAAGGACCAGGCTTACAGAAGAGACGGACCGGATCCTAATAAAGGAGCAAAGCTGATTGATTTTACAGTCGGGAATACATAATTATATTTTTTACCGATCAATATTTCGGAAGGCACGGCCTTCCTTCTTCAGGGTCTTTTTATAGCAGTTTTAGGAGATAGTGTTTTTATTAGCTGGTTATAGTTTGCTAGAAGACCAGGTATTTAGGATATATCTTTTAATATTGTAAAGTTTTTATAATTATAATGACAATAAAAGCCTGTTTTGCCAATTCAGACTGCGCCACTCGTTTTACCTCACCGGCTCACAACTCGCACGCTCTCTCGACAACTCCTAGAGAAAGCTCGACTACTTTTACGGTGATCGCTTTGGTTACAAAAAGTTATCTTAACTGCCATCCATCACTTACTTTCCATCAGAAGATTATCTTTAAA
>JBBMOI010000008.1:14842500-14847500 GCA_038088405.1 Porites divaricata | reverse complement strand
CAGAAGGCCTTCCGATCTGTGGGGTTGCCACCGTTGGCTGCAAGGGCTTCAGCTCGTCCCTGCAGCTCGCACTGTAGGTCCTTTTATTATGGTGATCCCCTTCTACCATCCTCCAAGGGTCGAATGGGCTTCCAGTGGAAATACGAGGGTACATTTTCTTGAAATCTTCGTAAGCCCTGATGTAGTACCAGCCGTCACTCTTGCTCCATTTATCACCGTTATAACCTTTAACGAAATCATAACACGTCAGACAACAGTGGCAGAAGTGGTTGGTCGAGTAATACTGTTCCCCCACCAAGCAATAAGGAAATAATTATCAACTATAATAAGTTTAATTTAACGACAGTGAATTCAACCTGTCAAATAGGCCTGCTTATAACCCTGTTAATTAACAATTAATGAATGAGGCTGAGTATTAGAATTGGAGTTATGGAGATCGAGAAGGGTGTCATCATAATTCTTCATATGATACAAAAGCCGAATTCAATAATTGTTTTATTATTCATTCAAAATAATTCCTAGTTTAAAAACATAACTAGAACATGCTTACCTCCATCGATGTTAAGTTCATCTTCGATAGTGCACGTTTAGGGTTGTTCAGCTCCGCAAAATCTCTCCGCAAATATTCTCCAAATAGAAGATGTCGCCATTCGAGTTCTCTTCTAGCTGTTCTTAGCTATTATTTCGCCTAGTTCTTACTATTGAAACGAGTGAAATGTCCGCCAATTTTTATTTCCAAAACAACTCAATCTCGTCCCCAGGTCTTCTCGGTTAACGGTGCATTGACCTGTAAGGAAGCTGCGCTTTTGACGTCATCGGTTCATTAATCGGAAAATTCTTCCAAATTTGGTCATCAGTAGCTGGTTATGATGAATTATGCTTGTGCTTTTAGCCAATCAGAATCTGGGAAACATTTTGAATGAATAACAAGTAAATATATGCGAGTGAACACAAAACAGACATACAACATAAAAGGTTGTTGTTATTTAGTGAAAATAAAGTGCGTTTGCCAGGGGTTGTGAATTCAAAACAGAAGCAAACCATAAAAAGTTAGTTACCAGATGGCTGAAAGATTGTACCCTGAGCACTGATTGTAGTCAACGGCTCGCTTCGTAGTAGAGATTTTTTACAGTCTCTGAACAGCCGAAATAACATCCGAGGTAAACTGATTGCTGTTTAAGTTATCAAATTTCTCAGCCTTTAAGTAGAATGTTAAAGGAGTTGTGCCTAGTTCATTTTGTCGGCTAAATATTAACATTATACGCTTCCTTATGCCTTATAGCGATACGCACGCTGACGTCACCTGTTGATATTAAGGAAGCCGCTCTTACTCCGATAATCAGGAAAGAATCTGTTGATCAAGAACTCTATCCAAGTTATAAGCCTATTTCTAATCTCCGATTTGTATCCAGGGCAACAGAAAAAGTGTTTGCTGCTCGTTTGAATGAGCATCTCAATAACGGCGTCCTTATAGAGCTATTTAACTGAGACCGAACTAACCCGTGTTCACAACGATGTTCTTTGAACTACTGATGATGGTCAGTGTGTCATACTTGTACTCCTAGATCTCTCTGCCGCATTTGATACTGTTGACCATTCCATTTCACTGAATGGGCTTAATCATTGCTTTGGAATCGGAAGCAAGGCTCTCACTTGGTTTCAATCTTATCTTCTGAACAGAAGTCAGTTTGTTTATGTTGAGAACAAACGTTCCTCGAGCCGTTGTCTTAATTTTGGCGTCCCACAGGGTTCTGTTTTAGGGCGCATGCTATATTCCATGTATACTGCCCCGCTTGCTGATGTAATCAAACAGCACAAGATGTCTTATCACTTCCGTGCGGATGACACGCAAATTTATTTAACCTTCTGTCAATCAGCTGCAGGAGAACCAGAGCATTCCAGATCTCGAGTTGAACTGTGCATTAACGATATCGAACAATAGATGGTGATAAACAAGTTGAAAGGACACAAAACTGAACTGTTAGTTCTTAATGCTCGCCATCGGCCGACGCCCACACTCAATTCTTTCTAAACTGGCACTGATCATATCACTGCATCAACTTCAGCAAGAAATATCGGTGTCTGGTTCGACAGTTTGGTGTCTATTGATAAACAGATTGCTTCTATTTCCAAATCCGGATTTTACCAGTCTGCACAACATAGACAATATAAAGAAATTTATATCCTTTCAGCACTGCTAGTCCCTTATTCATGCATTTATTTCTTCAAAGTTAAATTATTGTAATTCCGTTTTATCTGGGCTTTCCAAGAATCAGACTCACTGGGACTACAGTTACACTGGTTGCCAATGGCTGAGAGAATTAATTATAAAACCTTACTTCTAACATTCAAATCACCACACGGTATGACAACTGAATATCTTTAAGAAGTGTTATCCGTTTACAATCCTGGAAGAACATTGCGCTGCTCGGGTAAATCTCTCCTTGTGGCATCAAAATATACAATTAAATCATTTGGGTAAAGGGCCTTTTCTTCCTCTGCCCCTGAACTGTGGAACAGTCTTCCAGACGATAAAAGATCTTGCAGTTCACTGACTGTTTTTAAATCTTAGTTGAAGTCATTTCTTTTTAAGCGTTATTTTATTTGATAGTTTCAGTTAATAATTAATTAGTTTCAATGATAGTTTTTATTATTTTAATTGTAAATATTGTAAAGCGCTGTTGAATTTCTAGAAACAGCGTTATATAAGCTTATATTATTATTATTATTAATAATAATGTGCCAACCAGAAGCGCATTGGTTCTTGTCACAGAAGATTCTTTTGTTTCTCTCGTTGCAAATTTGTACAATAAAAGGAATGTTTCTAAACAGTGCTATATCCTATAACGTTAACGAAAAAATTACTGGTAAATGACAAAATCACAGCTTTCTGTCTAACAAATATACCTGCCAAGCGTTTATCATTGTATTCACTGTAATATTTATACCTTCTTTTGGTGTTTATTAGCGCTTATTTTTATGCTTTACTGAACTTACTGGCATCTTTTATTGTTAGAATTTTGATAAATTTCACGACTCAGCTCCTTTAACAAAGTGTTGTTAGGAAAGCGATGAAGGAACAAAGTGAAAAGCTCCCCCCTCGGCCGCCATTTTCTTCTTTGTGTGTCTATGCGGACGTCCGCGGAAACAATTTTAGTTCTTAAAGTATATATTAAAGCGGGAAAGGGTTGACTCAAGGTTATAGCACATAATGGAGGCTCCGAGTAATCGGCTCCTGACATTGGTCAGACTGTTTCACTCTTGCCAGTGCTCAGTTATTTTTTCATTTCCTGATTAATCTGATGGTGTAGCCAAGCCAAGCTCTTTCACTCTCACCTTCAAATAATTTTTCAACTGTTTTCTTTCCGATCTTTTCAGGAATGCCATCGTCATAAAGTGTAACCCTTTCCTCTTTGCTGCCGTACTCGAACGTCTTTGGGTCGTTGTCGAGGTTAGCATCCTTTAGTGAACCACCCATTTGTTCTGTGAATGTTTTCATTGCGCTTAGGGCCTCTCGTCTTTCATAGGCGTAGAGATCTGGAAACCAGAAAATAAAGCGTTCAGTTTTATCTAGGAAAACATAGTTTGCCTAATGTTGAAATTCATAGTCACCAATATGGTCGCTATTTGGTTTCGATCCTTTTTTTATAAAAGGATTGTGCCAATATTCATCTCTCACAATTACCGTAAACTTTGATTATGAGCCCCTCCCTCACTTATAAGCTTCCCTCCCCCCTCACTTATAAGCCCTCCCCTCCCCCCTCACTTATAAGCCCTCCCCTCCCCCCTCACTTATAAGCCCTCCCCTCTCCCCTCACTTATAAGCCCCCCTGTTATAGGCTCATCTACCTGTAAAAAAATACATCAGGTTTAAGAATTTTGATCAGCACTGCTATATATCCTATTGTAAAACTCTTTTTTCAGTCCGGTTGCAAGGCCCTCCCCCCCATTTTATTTATAAACCCTCCTAAAACCCCTTACGAAGTTGCGAAAGTTTACGGTATGTTAACCCGTCACAAACAAAAAATATTCTCTTCAATTTTCCGGGTTTTTTTGTTTTAGGACATTCGTTATTTCAAAACGAAAGAATCACTTACGGTGCGCCAGCTTTTGACTGTCTTTGATCATATCGAATTATTGAACCAATTTCCTAGAAATTTTAGCATTGTCCCCTGCATGCACAAAACTCTGCCGCCCGCATCTAGACCTGTTTTCATTCTCGAAATTTTTATTGACTTTCTTACTTACTTTCCATAAGAAGATTGTCTTTAAGATAGCAGTTCTTCAAAACTATCATTGCTGTACCCAGAATGACAATTGCTACGAGAATACCCCAAGCCAAGACATGTGATTGACTTTTATATTCAGCAACTTTCTGCTCGCTTGTTCTGTTGCCTCTTGAATGTAAGGACCCAAGCTTGGCGCAGAGGTAATAATCTTCTTCCTGAAATGCCACAATTAGCCATACAGCTGGTCCAACACAAGACTTGAGTAAACTTGGCAAAACTCGAGCGACGCGATCTCCTCGCCTTCTATAGCGTTTGATGCACATTCTGGAAGACAGTTTCCAGATCTCGCCAATAACCAACAAATTCAAGCAGAAGAGAATAACAACTGGAGCGAACAAGAACGCGTACCCATACTGTTTGTAATTTTCTTCCGGGCAGCTAAATGATTTGGCCTTGAGAAGTCGTTCGAGGCCGTACGTTGATACTGCCACAATAAGGTTTCGAAGTGTTATGGAGTTGCCCTGAATCAAGCTAAAAGCCTTGTTAAATCTGCTCGTTTTTTCACCCGCGAACGTCCATCGCTTCAATAAATGTAAGATCTTTGATTTCCCTTGCTTTTCTGTATCCAGTTTTGATTTCTCTGGGTCGTCTGTACTTTTGAATTCAGAATTTTCTATATCTGGCCCTAAGCTTATTCTTTCGCCTTCATCATCCTTTCTAACAGCAGCCATAATTATCGGAAATTTTCAATTTTCTCTCAAGAAAAACTAC
>JBBMOI010000008.1:14820000-14837500 GCA_038088405.1 Porites divaricata | reverse complement strand
ATGTGAACTGTGAGAAGCGGTTTTTCAAATGCTTTAAAATGCAGATGGTCATAAGTTGTCTGCTGATGTAAAGAAAGGCAAAAATTTTTAAAAATCCTTTAAAAAGAAATTGTATAACAATTTAATAACTAAGCAAAGAGAGACAGGAAATTTTGAATATCTTTTAAGTAAAGTCCGTAAAGTAGTAAAATAAGTAAAATTTTCATTTTACTTTTACTTCTTTTAAGTAGAACATCTATTTATATATGCCTCAATAAAAAATGGAATCCAGTTAATTTAAAAGGACATAGTAAATAGCAAGATAGAAAATCAATTTGCAGCTTTGCTTGACACGCGCTATCATGTTGATATCTGAGTTTTGTTTACACAACTAAGACCCCAGACTCGACCGTATCAAGCGCTGTAAACAGGTGCACCTGTAGTATTAATGCATTCGGCTTAAAGGGTTTCCTTTCCTAAATGATGTTCTATTGTGTTAAAAGTCACAAAAACTTTAAAATACTTGATACATTCGTAAATTATTGTTGTTAGTGAGGTTTTGCATTAAGAGCGTCCGTCGTGTATTGTCAGTCATAACAGAAAATAGGCATATTTCGTCCGGATCGGCTGAGCTGATAAATCGCTTAAATCACAACACATTTTTATGTTTTTGGAAATTCTCTTTGTTGGTCTGAAAAGATAGTTTGTTTAGAAGAAGTGGGTATTTTGCACGGTGTTAGGATGAAAATATGCATTTTTGAGCCCTTTGCCGCCTACGGCAAAGTGGGTGTAAATCTGAAATATTTATTAAATATGAGTTGCTTTTGAAGGACAATAATTGTGTACTTTACATCTTTTAAGGACAAATTTAATCCTGAGAAGTGAAAAAAAATCGTTGAAAGTGAAAAACTTTGTAGTGGTAAACTCGGCAATATGCGCAATTTTTACTCTTTGTGACTGCAAAAAATTGGCTGCTGGGCGCTGAGAAGTGATTTTCCTCCCGAAAAATATTATTTTGAAATATTCCAAAAACTAAATAGATGCGGTTTCATTTACTTTAGGATCAAGATATATTCCTGGGCAAAATTTAAAGGAAATTGATTTTCCGACCCGAAACGCAGTGGATCGGTTTTAAAGATACTCCCAAAACGCGAAATTAAAGACCCGCGAAATTAAGTACTAATAAGGTTATTCATCTATGTGTGCTTCGAAGCTTAGAACTTTATCAAGGATTAAACCCAATATAAGCTTTGTGATGCGGTATTTGGACTATATTTGTGGCGTTAAAACGTATGTTGTAACCTTTTTCCCGTAACATGTTCATTTTGTTTTCAGTTGACCATTTCTCGATATTCTCCAAGTTGCTAGAGAGCCTGGGTTAAAGAAGTGATATTATTCCAGTTTGCATTTAAGGACAGGGTGGTATCGTCAGTGTATATATCAGTGGTGGAGTTGTTCAAATGTAAAGGCATATCATCCACAAACAGGAGAAATTAAAGTGGTCCGAAGATAGATCCCTGCGGTTTTTTTCTAATCCCTTGAGAGTAGCTAAGGGTAAAAAGTTCTTAACAGAAAGGGTTGTCGTATCCCCACATGTCAGACTCAGAAGTTATTTTTGCAGTCTGACGATTGAAATTTCCGATTTTAAAGGAGCTGAGTCACGAAATTTTTTCAAAATTCCAACAGCAGGAACTGCCACAAAATTGGAATAGAAAAAACTATGAAGCCCGTGAAGATGTGACGACTGAGACGCTTTTATTTATATAGAAGGTAACATTTGACAGTTATGATCTAAACTGATACACTTAGCTTGTGGCCCTCTGTTAACATAAAATCAATAAATATTTAAAAAAATTACAATGTCATTTTAACAAGATAAAAAAGTTACATCTATAAAAGCTGTAGTAGACAAAATCATTTTAAGTCAATCAAAACTAGTAGTTAAAAACTATATAGAATCTTATTTTAAAACTTTTAACTACTTAAAAAATTAGAGGGTACAACTCCAAATTACATTTAATTCTACATTAAAGACAAATCTTCTGAGATTCATAACAGACCCGCTCGTTTTCAAATATAAATTTTTAATGTCTCACAGGAAAAACACAGAAGGATGCGAGACTTTTAGCGGGAGGACGATTAGAAATTGGAACGAACTGTCTGCTGATGTAAAGAAAGGTAAAAATGTGTAAAAATCCTTTAAAAAGAAATTGTATAACAATTTAATAACTAAGCAAAGAGAGACAGGAAATTTTGAATATCTTTTAAATAAAGTCCGTCAAATAGTAAAAAAAATGCTCAGACTCAGAAGTTATTTTTGCAGTCTGACGATTGAAATTTCCGATATTAAAGGAGCTATGTCACGAAATTTATCAAAATTCAAACAGCAGGAACTGCCACAAAATTGGAGTAGAAAGAATTGACTCAAAACCGGTTTAAAAGAGGTATAAATAACACAGCAAATGCAATTTATTAAGAGATTGATAAAAGGTTAACAAACCAGAACGTGACGAATTTACACAATGATTGTTGAGAAGGCAATTATCCGCAGCAGGCTGTCGTGAGAAACAGCCCGGACGGGAAACTGAACTCGACTGAAACAAGAAACAAGAGCAGGAGCCATAACGGCTCCCGATAAGAGAAAATACAACCTTTCATGAGAGAATTTGCACGTTTTATTTTTTCCAGATATTATTTACATAATCACGACTCATGTTGAATGTCAGAGCTCACAAAAGGATAAGTACCGTTAAAACCAAAATCAAAATGCTATTCATCTATAGTTCTCACTCTAATGGAAGAGATAAACAAGTGAAATTCTTAACTAATTAAATGTCTGCGTAGCAACTTTCGGCTGAGGGCCACCGCTTCCCTCTTCACGTGAGCCCTGGGGTGCTTACCATTTGACAGAAAATTTCGGAAATTCCGGATGGAAGGTAAATGGTAAGGTCACTTTTCGGGATTTCCAACCGAAAATTGAGGAGTACGTTTTGAGGTAGTCCTTTCATTCCGGTTGGTACGAACCAAACGGAATGTTGCTTACCATTTACCAATTTCTCGGTTCCAGACTCACGCTACACAAATTCGCCCCTTTTTTGGATTCAAACCATAACGGATGTGGCATTTCTGCGGTAAATTGGTAAATCCCTTACCATTATGCTTTTCACACTCCAACCGGATTTTTCTGTCAAATGGTAAGCACCCTGGCTGAACGGGCTGGCCCGTTTACAGGGACCAATTTGGCTTTGGGTTCATATGAAAAATTTCAGCCCGGTTTCCGAGAAAAAAGGTCAAAGATGCTGGGGACCAGTTCTGGCGCGAAATTCGAGAAACAAAGCAAACATGATAAAACACAAAAATTATAACTTTCGGGCCTACCATAGTTTTGGCAACCCTTAAAGCTGTATCGCTGCAGTTAAATAAGACGCTTATGATGTGGAAAACACAGCAGGCAATGCAAGACGACGCCATCAGGGCCGCCAGAATTCATCCCGCTTTCATCCTGGTAACCGGGCTGAAGAGTTCATTTGGCAAAATTTTCAGCTCGCTTACTGACATCCCGGCCGGTTGGAAAAACCGAGATCTCGGGAACCGAGCCAGCCCACCCTCTCATATGAACCATACATCGAAAATTTTACAAAGGATTTAGAGGTAAGGCGAGATCTCGGAAATCGGGCCAACCCGGTCAACCGGGCTCATGTGAAGAGATCCTGAGAAACCTCAAAAGGTGGATAGCGCTATCCTGTGGATAAATCTCTATCCACTGGATAGTGCAATTGGTTTTCCAAATACTTATCTGCTGGATAGTGATTAATCCGGTGGACAGCGGTATCCAACGTTTGACTGACAACCGGGGCCTGGCGTCTTACTGGTTTACTTCTCCAGTCTCGGCAAACTCTCTGCACTGACTTAACGCCACGCTCTACTCTGGGTCTTCGAACTGAGAAGGTCAGAAGGTAACTAGAAATTTCTTATGCACGATTTTCCTTCACTTAGCACCCGTTTTTCCATTACAAAATCGCTCTTTTAAAAGGCCATGTGTGTAACGACAGCTACGTTGATTAGGAGTGAAAATATTTTAACTTTTGAAGGGGGTATGTCACACTATTTGCTAGCTAAAACTTTTTTCCATCTATTGAATGCCAAAAATGGTCCAGTTTTGTTATTTAAGCCATATTTAGGCAAACCCCCCCACCCAGCCCAAATATTATGGTTGGTTCTCCTTGATGAAAATTGTTTGATCGAGAGCCAGCAGCCGAATGGCTCCTGGTTTGACACCTTTGCATTATAACTACTATACAGGAGCATTTTGTGAATGAATAAGGCACCAATAAGTAATGACATGACTTCTGCTCAGAATGGACCTAAAACAGCAATATCCTTTTCATGTTGCCCACTTAAGTCCAGAAATGCTTCTCACGGTTTTATTTTGCTTTGAAATAAATGGAAAATGATAAATACAAAATTGGGAGACGAAAACAATCAAAACTGTTCAAAACATATGAAAACGCAGTTGCCTTGGCTACTTTGTCGCTCAGACTGCTTCCATTAGCGGCGCGCCTGTCCAGGCGCCAGTACATACAGTAATGCATTATGATTAAAATGACTCATTGAAGAAAAATGTTTTCTACGCACAGATCTGATGCAGTTTCTACGAGATTGCAATCCCAGGAGCTGGTTTATATACATCTTCTAGCTCCAAAAAAGAGATCAGTGGCGTTAAATTAGTGACTTGCACGACCAATACCTGATAAAAACCCGAAGGAAATAAATTGATTTCAACCTTCTATTGTTTATAGACATTATAATCTCAGTAATAGTGAAAATAAAGAAGAGTAGGTCATTTGTTTTTTTCTTAAAGCACTATGCTTGTGAATAGGAATAGTTTGTAGCTCAGTTCGCAGTGTATGATGTTCTCTGTAGTACAATCTCCTATTAGCGACCAATCATAAGTCCAGAAAATGAGGTCTTCTCCAGGATGTCTATAGGCTTGTTGGTATTGTTCTCGATGTACAGCGATACATATTGTCCAGCCTAGTAGAAAATAAAATAGCCTCAATACATGACGACATTATCATCTGTTCATCGAATTTCATGTTTGCTGGAAAGAAAAAAGGGTCGCAGATAAACACGGATGTTTTCTCTTCAGCGCATAGACAAACTAATGAATATGGACAGTCAGGTGATTGACATTGCTAGTTGCTAAAACCGAAACCTTGGACTCGGTTTCTGTTGCAAGTCTCCCGGCTCGCTGCCACACAAACAGACTACAAAGGCCAAAATTCTAGAAATCCACGAAAAACATCGTGCTGAACCACTGACAAAAAGTTCCCTTCACACGAAAAATACTGAATTCTAGATATTGCCTAGGAAGCAATGCAAACGACTACAAAGCTGGTTTTATATATGTTGCAGTTAATTTCTTATTTTGGTTAATTTTTGTTTTTCCTTTGTTTTGAATTCATTATCTTACATTGTAATACCCAAAAACAATGGAAAAATAAAAAAAATAATTAACTGAAATAAAAAATTAACTACAACATATACACCCTAAGTGTAGCCATATGTCTTTTTTTACCTTTAGCATCAACATGCCACTGACTGCTACTGTAAACCTGAGGCTGTTACTTTCCATTCCTGTTATTGTTGTCAAAGCTCTGAAACATTTAATGGAAATACCTTAACTTCTCTTTAAAAATTAAGTAGGTGCAAATTTTTTCAATGAATATTAAAGTACTATTAGGTACTCCCACGGCACCCGTGAAATTAAACTTATACGGGGCCCGGATCTCTATCGGAAAACTCCAAAGCAGTAATTTTGTGAACAGGAAATGTTCAACTAGGGAATGTTCAACTAAATCAATTTTAAGTCCAAAGAACTTTTGAGACGACAGCATCCAGTTTTAGATAATCGTATCAAAAACCTCCCGATTCCCAATTGTGCACATCATAGTGAATTGTCAAAATGATGAATCAGAATGCTCACTCACGTGTTCAATTCACACAGTGAACTGATGCAGATGCTGACTTTCACGTGATCACGTGGCCGCAGATTTGCTTCCCTGTCACGTGATAACAGTAGGTTGGCTGTGAGCTGGTACACACCGCTGTACCGGACGACATATCGTCCCGAGCGCACATTAAAATCATTTCCTCGTACAAACGTCCCAGAATGGTCGCCCTGCGTAAAAACGAAGAATCCAACAAAAAGACGGGGTGGTCAATGAGCACGTTAAATTAACTAAATGCTTAGGAAGCGTATTTGAGTGGTAGGGGTGCAGAGCCGGCTAAAACAGGAGCCTCTCTGACCACCAACTAGTCAACAGTTGTTTCTCTATACAATTTCCGCCGTGTTATCCACGCTAAAAGATATCTGATTTTTTAATTTTCCTTCTAACACTATCAGAAATATTTGTTGGAAGAATTTGTTTTTCGCAATAACACGGTGTTCCCCTTAAACTGAAACGGACTGTTAGGTGAACTGAAAGTAGCAAAACAAGCCTCCTAAGCCTGCTTTCTCTACACGAGGAGAATTTGACCTGGAAAAAATCTACAAGCGAACAAACAATTTAAACTTACAGGCAGTTTGTAGTTTTTCAGTTCCTGGTGGGATTTCTTTGCAATCGTGACGTCATGTCGAAGTTCAACATGATGCGCTGAGAGGAGATCAGGTATTCCTGCTGCCATAAGACTGATGTTCTATTGGAAAATACACTTTCTACTTAAAATCTTGAGCGCCATATACTCGTTTTTAATTTATATGCCATGTTGAGTTACAATTGAACGCTCGCGGGGAGGGGCAAATTACAACTACAAGTTATTACAAGTTAAAGGAGTAATACCTGTGGAACATAGAAAAAGTTCGCAACCTACAACCCTGGTCAAAACTCTTGGGTCCCCAACGCAATAGGTCGTCAAATTGAGACATCTTCCCTCCCCCTTCCCCCCTCCCCCCCCCCCCCCCCGCAGTGTTGACGTTATGCATTCAAGTTTTAATTCAACACAATCAACACTGCTTGGGGGAGAGGGGGACAGACGAAATAGCCCCTTTTAACAACATCCCCAAGCTTTTTTAAGACGTAGGTTATGAGTTAATTTCGCAAAGTGCGTCTTTGTGCCTAATTTCCTCAAGTATCCCAAGGCGTTTTGACCAGGGTTTTAGAGTTGCACTCTATGACTGGAAGTAATATTCTCTGCGTTGAGTGATCATAGCCTGCTTAATAGATAATTTATACGCTGTGCACAGGTCATGGGAGCAGGAGGTCACTGAAAAGAGTCTGTGACCCAGGGTGCAGGAAAAGAATAAATGTTTCTTTATACCTGGTCTGCAATACGTCTTGATCGACGATTTGCACTTTCTGTATAAAAACAAAAGAGCATTACAAAATGTGGTCATTCTTCACGTTTCAGTGCCTGAATATTCTCTACATGTTCTGCCTCTCTCTCTTTGCACCCCAACTCCACCCCCCATCTTACAGCGTCGACTTTCTTTTATCCTGGGTAGTAAATTTGCGTTGAGAAAGTCGCGAGCTCTCGGGGCTGTAATTGTTTTGGACAAAGGAGAGAAACTGTCATCCAGCACCAGGAGCATTTTTTACTTTAGTTTCCCCCCCCCCCCCCCCCCGCCTCCGATTTTAGTTTATACAGAAATTTTTTTCCCAAGTTATTTTACCTCGTATCAAAAAGCAGGGAAGGTAAGTACGTTTACGCATAGTTTTCAAGACTGTGTGAAGGCATTATGCAGCTGGATGTGTTGTTAATCAGAAGCGAGTAGTTTCGTTGAACTGTCACACTGAACCCATAAAACAAGCCATCTTACAAGAAATAAACAGCGTGATAAAGAAAGGGCTCACCCTGCACCATGCTCCTGAATTCCGCCATCATGGTGGCCTCAGTGATCTGGGCTCCAGGCGGACCAGAAGGTCCAGGTGGACCCGGAGGGCCTGGGGGACCGGGACTAGGTTCACACTGATTCTGCTGCAAGTTATTTTAAACGTAAATAGATAAAGAGGTAAGATCTTGTTATTTTGGAAAACTAAATATTAAATTAAGTGTTTTCCTAAATTTTCCTAAATCCAGCTGAGAATAGACAAATGTAACAAGAAAGACCCCAAGTCGGTTTTTTTGTCAAATCTGAAAAAGGCTTTACATTTCTCTGTCAATGACACCACATCGTTAACTCCTGTTAACCTTCTCCTATTGAGAAAACTGCTGATTAACCCGGAACCATTAGCTTGAACTATTAATTATAGCCGTATCTTCTTCCTCCAGAAAATACAAAAATATATTCATGAGAAAATAAGAAATAATTTTCTGTTTGGAGAGAGTTTTTAATTTACCTTGGATGATTCTCTGTTGTGTTTCTTATCCTTTCCCTTCTTTCCTTTGCCGCCTTGCTTTCTGAAGAAGTTCCAACTTTCCGCAGGGTTTAAAGCATTCGAGCCATTATCAGCTCCCTGCAATTTGAAGGATAATAAAAACAGTTCATCACTTATAAAGTGAACAATCAGGAATCCAGCGTCACATTCCTAGCATCCTTTATTCGAGTAAACGCACCCTACCCCCAGCGCTTAGACAAGCACCCGTCCTCAAATGTCTCCTTTTTGACATTGGCAGGTTTGTGTCATGTTGGGAGCTGAGTTGATCGTGTGTAATTACCTCCTTATGTTTTTGGTGGAATGTTGAGAGCTATTTTAAGCAACAGATCTCAGCCGACACTCCCTTAAAGCTAACACCTTTTCTAAAGTATCTTCCATAAAACCTGCAGAATTGTCCGTAAAACAGTTGTTGGAAATATAGATGGTATCAAAATGCTCTTAAGTCTTTACAAGAAAAAAAAAGAGGAATCGAGTTCGTATAGGCTTGGCAGTGTCATCCCGACACTATGTTGATAATTTTCACAGAGTCACAGTTAACAGTTTGTAGCAATTAAACACGCGCCATCAATCGATGAGCAGACGTAAGTGAAGGTCGGAAAACAACCTTTTATACCTCCTGACAGTGTAGAAGAACATTTATTTGAATGTCCTTATTAGTGTAAGTTTTTTCTGTCAGTATATTATTAAAGTTGCTTTTTTACCTTAAATTGTCATTTTTAGTCCACGTTGTAAGACACCGAGACTGGTTCGCCCAGTTTAGATATATTTACTAGACTTTAATGAAAAGAAATGGAAGGCCATGACCGGTTTTAACTGAACTTGTGTAGTGTGAAAAACCGGCATATACCAGTGAGCAAGAAATTCGTTGTTGCGTGCGAAGCGTCTGATGAAAGTCTTCCAAGTCACCTAGGCTAGAAAATACTGCAGCATGAGTATTAGCTTGTAAATAGATCAGCAGAAAACCTCACGAAATGAGTGGTTATTCATTGGGTTTGTATACAGTACCTGCCATAATTATTGCCCGTGACTATTTTATTTAGAATACTTTCTGAAAAAGATCGGCTTCTCAGTGTCTCTATAAATACATGTACAATTCAGTTTTTAACCGACTTCTGTAAGACGAACGAAGATATTTACTATTGTCCATCAAAGGTTATCGGAGACAAATACCGTCCTTTTTTCCTGCCGCTGTTGATTAAAATAACCGCTTCACGTTAATTTCAAAATATCCTAAGCATTACGAATGCAGCGGCGTTAAAGGATGATCTAACTTCCAGTAAGTGCTTGTGTTAAACATCATGCTGTATCTAGTACCGTTAACTGAACAGACTGAAACAAGCTGAAACAGACTGACAATTACGGTGGAATCTAGATAAAAATACTTAAACATAACTTTAAAACTGAACAGCCTATGATACAGATTTTTTTGGGAAAAGAAAAACATGTCAATTAGTTTTCTTATCTTTGCGCGGCTTTTTTAGAGTAGAAAGCAACGTTTTTGCAAGCCAAAAATAGAAGACTGGTTCTACGTGAAAACATCTCATGCCAATCTCTGCCGCCAAGTGATATCTAAGATCGAAAGAGAAGCCCTGCTGACAAAATATCCACCACGCAATGGCTTTCCATTAAAAAAGAAGACAAAGTTTACAGTTGACGGAACGGACTGGATATGCTGAGTTCCCCTGGGCGTGGGAACAAAGTGGAACAAGACTCGTTTAGAGCATGACTGACACCGCACGTTCTGCACCTTCACCATCTGTTAATACCTCGGCAAAATAATAGATCTTGACCATACTTTTTTCATGAAATAGAAAACAAAAAAGGCTTACTTTGGAATTCTCGAGGCTAGATGAAGGTTGGTTGGTAGAATCTTTGGAGGAGCTTTGGCTTCTATGTTTTCTATCGATTTCCTGTGGACTCTCGGAGGGGGAAACATTTGTAATTTGAAAGAGAAACACTGTCAAGACTGCAATCAATACAACAGAGTGAAAAATCCCCAGACACTGTTGCACAGCCATGTTGTGAAGGGAGCGCGAATAAAAAACTGACCGAAAACTCGACCTGCAGCGTAATTTATTTTCTTTTAAAGTTATGGGAGGTCTTCAAAAATGGGAAATATAGTATTAAATTTCCCTTTCGGGTGAAGGTCGTGATAATACAGCTATCGACTTATCGAGTAAAGATAGGCCAAAAGACCTGGAAAAGGCTGAAACTAGGGGCGTTGAAAGGGCAACCACCGTGCTGGTGCACATCTGTACGACACCTTCTAAATTTTTAATCCCAAAAAACGACACACGTGGCACTTTCGTCGAAAACTCAATTATTTTTCCTAAGGAAGCCGCAAAATAAGATGACTAAATATTGGAAGCGTGGCCAACGTGTACTTGTTAGATCGCCGTGGGGCCCCATCGGTTCTTTTAAGTACCGCCCAACAAATTAGCAGCGATAACAGTTAAATTAAAGATGGTGGTTAGGTTAGTAATTGGTTGGGAGGAGTCAGAAATGTATGATTTGCCAACATTTTGTATTTGTCATCATGCCAAACTGTGCATGGATGTTTCTCACAACAGTCTTAGCACTCTCGAGTCTGTGAATTTCGTGTAAATTTAAAAAGGAAAACCATACAGGAAATCATGTTCCCGGAAACAATTTTTTTTTCTCTGACACCTTTTTGCACACACAAGAGAACGTGGCATATTTACGCATAAAACCCGCGATGTTAACTATAATTTTAATCTACTTTTTAAAGTACAAGTGGTTTCCGCATTTCCTTTGTTATTTTTGTTGAATGAGTAAATATTCAATAACTTGTTTGTTGACTTTGTTGATAATATCCTTACTAGGACTAAAAAGGAAGTCTGTCACTGGTTTATATCACACAGACGCAGAGGTTAGATACGACGCTTGGGGCAAATAGCCAGGGTGAAGATAATGTAGTTTGTGTGTTTTAAATCTTCATCAACGAAATTACTCGAGCAAGGTTTTGTGCCTCAATGTTTTGTTTTTGTTGGGTAATTTGAAAAAAGTAAACATGACTGAAAAAGTTTCTTACCACAGAAAAAGCATTTCGTCGGCGAGCGAGTGATAGCTTCTTGCCCGACGAGGCCATCTTGGTTAAATCCAACACCACTAAAAACACGTACAGGATGGCGAATCGCATTTCTTTCTTTCGTCGCAAACCTCCGCTACCTACCAACAGGTGTGGAACACAAGTTTTAGCTTCGCTTGTCTGTTTGCGCAACACGCACGTTCTAATCAAACTCGTCAGCACCTCAACCCGCCTCAAGCGGAGCTCGAAAAAGTTGAAAAATTAGGAAGACTTACCTTGGGTTAAAGATTCTTGAAATATTCAGTAATTTTTTTTGTCTGGCCTTGCACTGACAGCGATCCGTTTATAACTACAATAGGGTAGGGCAAACAGGATCACTGGTCTTCTGTAACGTTAACACCTAAGAGATAAATTACTTCACAAATGGATACAAATGACCTTCTGATAGGGGAATACGAAGATTTATACACCGGCCAACCTGATGATATCGAGCTTATTAAAACCTGGAATCGAGTCGAAGGATAGCCAATGGGAACGTCACAGTTTCGCTGAATGTCATTTACAAAGGAGCGTTTCGATAATTGTACTGATTATCTTGAAGGGTTGTTGAGAGACAAAGTAAGAACGCCTAATTTGCGGCCCCTTTGCAATCAAATCCATTCTTACCCTGGAGGAAATTCCCGTTGCAGAAAAAAATTTTTTCGTCAATGTTCTATTGTTTGCAAATATTCTGGAATTTTTCCTGTGAATGTTATGGGATTTTAAGGACTTTACAAAAAGTTTCCGGCTTAGAAGAGGAATAATCGCTGTTATGTGGTTAATTGACCTTGTTTATATGTGGCTCTCAACAGCACATAAATCATGTAGCATTGCATGGAGGATTAACCTCTGTAAAGGCATTTCTGCCAAATATCTCCAGAAAATTATATCGTTTTAGATGACTTATCATAATCAGGTAGCCTTTTCGTTTAGTGTCGCAGGTTTTTGATGCAATCTTTCCCGTTCGTCAAGCTTCAGAACTTCACTTATCGTCAACAGCTACGCAGCACTATAAACAGCACCACAGGCCGGCAAGCTTGCTGCCTAGTAGCTTTCATCTGAAGGGTCCGCGCACTTCAGAATTCAGTCATCCACACAAACGTCGAGAACTGAAACATTTAATCGCTTTCATTTATCTTCATTTGACTTGTAATACCTTTTAGAATTTCCACACGGTATCAAAGTAAGATTCATCTTGTAAAGCATAATAAAAAGGACAAAGGTTTTTTTATATAGCAATTTCTTTTGAGGAAGCCCACATCACACTTGAGAAAAGGCTTGCAGTCTTGCATGCTACGCCGGGTGCTTTTAGTAGACCAGTCACTGTTCAAGTCTCATCATGTTATTCGTCTGTAGCCCTCTAGTCCACCACAAGACCACAAAAAGAGCACAATAAGTGTAGGAATAAACTAATTGGGTTAAGGATTTTTTTCATGCAAATCTTTAAAATCCATCAAAAAAACTAGCGACGGTAGATTTTTAACTTAGAATGTTGCACTGTGCAAGTCAAAGCCGGATGGGTCCATTAGCCTGATCGAAGGACATAATTATGTACATTTTGATGGGAGACCTTTTGCGCAGCTACCCATAGTAGGTCCAAACAAAACGTAAAAAACGGGTAACAAAGATGTGTCGATGACCAGCTGATGTTATAATACCATGACTGTTACGGGTGTGGTAGTTATCGACTACTGAGTATCTCATCTTCCAGCCTACAAGCTTATGCATCTTCGAGTACCCATTGCACATGCACTTTACATGCCATAACCAAATTTGTTCAATGGAGCTCTTGAAAATGTCAGTGTACAACAGCGTTATACAAAACGGTTCATCTTGTCGCCACTTAGTTTATCAATTCAATTTGACCTTAGAGAGCTGAGCTTAGAGACCTTATGAGCTGACGTAAGGCTAATATTGACAGACCAAACCAAGTATTATCCTTATAGGCTGTTTAGTATGGAGTGATCTTTAGTCTTGACCCAAAAGTATTTCTCTTATTTTTGCGGTCCGACATGTTTATCTCCAAAGTGACTTTGGGCGCTTAGGACGTTTCTTAATTTCCGTCAAAAAACATTCCACAACTGAATCGACCTGACTTGGTTAATAGTACAGTTTGTAAAAAAATAAAGAAAAAGAGACTGATTTTTCCTCAGAACTCTATCTTTCTAGGAGCAACGCGCATAACCTCCACTGAACCTGTAAGAGAATAAAAAACAGAATTATGGGGCCTCTATGACGGATAAGTACTGAAGCCTCGCTGAAAAAAGTCCACTTATTGATTAACAAAGCTTGTCGACGTCGTCATGCGTGTGAGGTTTACCAGAAGTCAGTATTCCACATCGTTTTTTTTCGTCCATCTGTCCTGTTTCTAGTGTACTGTCCCGGCCCATAGCCGCTGTCTGAACCCCTGGTACTAGTACAGGCTGTGAAGTCAACTGAATCTATGCTGTTCTCTACTTTTTGCATCGAACCTTGGTCGTAATTCAGTTCCTCAAAAGTCAGAGGACTCACGTCTATCTTCTTTGTGCAACTGATTCAAAGTGTTCTGGAGGGCTGTTGAAATTAAATAAGCTCAACAGCATTATCGTCTATTTTGTGTGAATCACAAGTGTATCGTCAAATTAAGTCTGGCTGCTATCAAAAGAATGGTCTTAGTACGATGACCGATGCTACCGCGCCCGCCGCGCGCAAGGGTAGTTAGTTGCTTTAAGTGATACGGACCTCGAAACCTGCAATAATATAAAACAGAAATATAATGAAACCGGTTGTACGAACTCTTATTTTATGCCCCTGATTGATTTTGCAGTGCATAAAATATTAATTACATTAAAAAAAATTGCCATCTTTAAAATATTAGTTTGTTCATAGTAGTAACGTTATGTCAGCAGCAGGGCGAAAATTCAAGGAGACTTGCTATCGATTGCAAACGACTAGATTAAGGCTAAATCTCGAATAACGGAAACTGTAATCAAGCTCTTAGTGCTTTCACAAATAATACTTTCATTCCAAGCCTTTTTCAGGCGTTCAGATAGTTAGGTGTGGGCGAAAAATAGAGCGAGCAAACAAACAAAAAAGACGGAAGATTCGCTCGGTTTGTCTTTCGCCTGCTCTCCATTATCAACAAACGTCTGTAAACGGGTTATTTGTTATTTCAATTCAAACACGTGCACAAAGTAGAAATTCGCACAACTTTACATAAGTCTTAAAAAAATATAGTACAACGCAAAACCACTGCTTGACTGTGGCTTCTTTTAAATAGGAACACCATGGTATTTCGTCCAAAAATTCCGGCATAGGTAGAAGTCTTGAAGCTTCATTAAATCACAACTCGGTCTGTTCTCATAGCCTCAGTGGCCGGCGTGTTCCTTTACATCCTTCTATATACTCCAGCAGATATTGACATACAAAACCAAACCTAAATAGATATCTTCTCGGGAAGAGCGACAGTTTTTACCTGAACCCAGAATAGTACAATTTTGTTTATTTACTACACTTTGGACGGGTCGTTGTGATTTACAGTTTTCATCAAACACTTGAAAACAAACCAAACGGCGCAGTTTCTGATCATAAGATTAACTGAACGTTAATTGATACAAGGAACTCTGAAGAGACCAGCAGTATAAACCAAAGAAAAACGTAACCTTCGAAAAGTCTCTAGCAAACAACTGAAGGAGAAACACTTCATCAACAATAACATATTTCTGCTAATTTACAGCCAAGCTAGAGTATGTCACCAACTCTTTTGATTTCGATTAAGCAGCAAAAACACATGTGAACCGAACATTTCGTGTTCCAGCGTTTATCTTATCAACAACTCGTTAGCAAATGGCGACAGCAGTTTTCCTGTTTGTCTGGTCATCGTTTATCTGGCTTATCTAGGAAGATAAAACAGGAGATGCTAGCTCAGATTTGCTATCTGATTTTTCAAAGGAAGCCACTCTTTTTGCCGAATTATGAAGTTGTTTACAGTGGTTTACAAGTTGTCGTATGGGTGCCCTAAGCAAGAATGGAACTAGGAATCTTTGTTACCATCTGTCCTGATCAGAGACACTTGTAGTCCGCGAGGCTCATAAAGGCCTTAAAGCGCTGCCGAGAATGTGACGAGTATGCAAGTATTACTTTATTAAGTATTCAGTATTGGTTGGCATTTTACATGACATAACCTCTTACATCATTGTACAAAACAACGGTCTCACTCATGTTCATTGTTGCCGATGAATCCCGAATTTAGTGCTTAGATTTCAGTGGCCGGTTTCTCCTCCATTCCGCTCGTCTAATCTTCACACTCACTATTTGATGTTTTCTATATCTGGGTAGAGGGAGGGCTGGGTGGAAAGCCATATAATAGGAGAGTTAGCCCCTAGAGAGTTATAGGACAAGGCGTAGCCCAGGCTAATGTGACGTAAAGTGTACCATATTCCAACTCAGTATGACGGCTTTTGGTTTCTTATATATCTAGCTTGATTTTTGAACGCGTTATTGGTTAAAGACATCTTGAATCAAATTTTTTTTCTTTCAGAAACTCTCTAAAGCAGCCATTATAAAAACCACGTGTGCAACTACGGCTTTTGTTCTCTTCTCCTCCTTTTTGACTCCTTATCCATTCTATTTTTTCCCTTTTCCTTAATTCTCGGCTCGATTAACAACTGGCAGTTTAGGACAAAGCGGCGGAGATTTATCTTACCTTTGTTACTGTGAGTTTGGGCTTACTGATCGGATGGTTCGCTTGGTTCGTTTTCAAACATCCGGCCGGCTAGCAGGCGTGGATCTAGGGGAGGTGAAATGGGTGAATTTTCACCCCCCTTTTTCTGAGCCCCTCTTCAATCATGCTGATGCACAGACCTCAAACACCTCAACCAGGCTTTGGTTCTATTACATTATTACAAAAATTCACCCCCCATTTCAAATCCTGGATCCGCGCCTGGCTAGGTATAAGGATTTTTCTTTATACACAACCCGGCCCTAATTGAGCGATACTTAGCCACTCCAACATCTCGCAAAGGCAAAATATCGGTATACTGTAACCTCAGATTTCAGGTTGTGTCTGTGAAATCAAAACACTAGGAGTCTTGTACTGTAGAGAGCTTTCATTCTTTGTTCGGTCATATTTGGAGAGCTGGTCGCAATAATTAAGTGCAAGAGCCATAATGGTCCCATTATGGCTCTTGTTCAGTGTTAGTTGGAGTGATACGTAAAGGCTGAATTCGAACTGTAACCCTACAATCTTTTCATTTTGCCGTTATCCGTCTTATCCTGTTTAAGAGGACAATCCAAATTCCAGAAAGACACCCCATTGAAGAGACTAAAATTAGTAAACTTGCAGAAATTACCTCAGACGAAGACTCCGGAAAAATGTAAGAAATTTGGAGTTCATCTGCGCTCTAACCAACCACTTATGAGACTAAAGCAAACACGATTCTTTCAGGAAATACTATCTTTCAATATCTTAATGCACTAAAATACGCTATAATAGGTATTAACAAACGTCGCGAATAGTAATCCTATGATTTGTAGGGTATTTGTTGTTTTATTAAACGTTATAGCAATCACCTCTCCATTCTGTTTATGCTAGTTTATGTGGCCTCTTTTTACGTGTCATTCAGAGTGAAACTTCTGGTCATTTTGCTTTTGTTATCTCAATTCAGTAAAACCTCGATAAAACGAAGGCTAAGGGAATGACAAAATATTTTCACTAAAACAAGGTTTTGTTATTTTCCATATATTTTGCCATTACCTGGGGTGAAGAAATCGTTCGTTATACCGATCAAGGACTTATATATACAGAGGTTCGACTTCTACATCGAGTGACTGTAGTCTAACATTAAAAAACTGCAAAGTTTAATTCAACTTGTAAATAAAAGTAGTTATATAAAACCGGCACTTCCCCAAAATAAAAACCTAAGACAACTAAAAGAAATGTGTGTGTTTAACCCCTAAATTTTTTTATCCTTTTATTACATTATCGCCAAGTAAAATCTCAGCTGTGCACGCAATGCTAACTTGAGATTAGAATCTATTGACTATTTTCCTTCATTGATCTTCATTTTCTTTCAGT
>JBBMOI010000008.1:14807500-14815000 GCA_038088405.1 Porites divaricata | reverse complement strand
GGGGGGGGGGGCAGTGCTTGCGCAAGCACTGCCCCCTGATTTTGTACTCTTCTTGCAGTGATATAAACTGGAATAAGGATTACATGCAGTGGAGACAGGACGTGAGATTGGAATTAAAAAGCAAGAAGAAGATATAGAAGAAAAGAAGAAAAAAACTTTTGAGAAGGCAGCCCAGTTCAAGAACACTGCTGTGGAGGCCAAGCAGGCGGCTGCCAGCTGTATTTTATGGCTGGACAGCTATGCCGCTTGGCAGACCAGATTTTGCATACAGAAAATAATTGTGAAAGTGTAAAATTTTTTTTTTCCCATAATAATGGCTGTCGCTCTCATGGAGTGGAGACAGATACTTCTAACAATAATTTATTATTATTGTGGTTGAAACTAATGAGGTGGAGGGCTTTAGAGGAATGGAATTCTCTCTAATAAAATCAAGAACCATTATTTAACACCTCAATTGTTTTAGAGATTTTCTTCCCTTTTTTATTTTTCATTGAATTTTTTCCTCTTGCTCTATTTCTTTGACATTTCCAATATCTTTACTGCATGCTTTCCTTTCCTCTCCTTCAAAACTCACTGAGAATTAAGGTGAAGTGTAAATATGGTAAATTAAATATTTACTAGGCAACACCTTTTCCTACAATAAAACATTCATAACTAAACATAAATATAACTATTATAGTTAAGCTAAGCAAGCAAGAAAAATGAAAAAAAAGTTTTAACTATCATAACCTTGCCCATTTTAAAGTCACAATCATTATAAAGTCACGGTCATGTAAAGGATGGGATAACAGCCATGAGACTAAAAAATCTACAGTGTAGTAAGGATTCCGGACAAGGAGGCAGGTTAATGACCAGTTGTCTGCATTGATACCATTCGTGGGTCGATGTTAAATTAAAAGCAGCCGAGTGGAAACTACTATTTGAACAAGCAAGAGAATAAGTAAGAGTTCTGCAATGTCTGCATTTATACTCATAACAACCCAATGTACAATGCCAAACAGTAGAATACCTCTTACCCAACCACCACCCCCCTTCCCCTTTTTTCTTTCTTACACCCCTTTTCCCCTCTTGTATCTTGAAAAACCTTTTACTAAAATGTTATGGATATTCAGCAACCAATTATAATTGTTGTCTGAGCTTATTGAACTGTTGTATTATTGAACTCGAGAAATAATGTTTGAACTACCTTTAATTATTATATTTCAGTCAAAAAGCACAAAAATTATGCACACAAAAAGATTGCAAATTTGAATAGTAGAAATATACATTTTCTCATTGAATTTCGATTCTTTAATGAACTCAAGTTGTGGTCACTGAATTGTTTGTCTTAATACTGAATTATACACGCAAAGAAAAAGCAGAGTGGTTGTCTTGAAAAGGTTCAGAGCAGCGACTGTCTTGTCACTCGATCATTCGGTCCATGTCTCAGGCAAACTGTTGTGTGGTTCGGCACGTTAGCAGCTCTCGCTAAAAGGCTGGTGGTAAGGGCTTAGTATCGTCGTAACAAACCTCTTTGGTATTCCTAGCTTTACCAGCAAACCAACATCCAAGAACAGGCGGCAAAATGGCCAGAAAAAGCCAACACAGTGTTGTAAACATTGCCGATGTAAGTTTAAATTAACCGGGTTCGCAACTCCACTCACGCGAATGGCCGTTTTCGGCGCGAAGACAAATTTTTCACAATTTCGACACCCTCCAGATTTGCAGAGAGTTGTTTTTTCTTCTCAAAACTGTTGCTTAAACCCTTATCTTTTCAACCATGACCTTATTTTTTCGATTTAAATGCCGCCTGATTATTTCCCGCAAAAAGGCAGTCATTTTGAATGGGCGCGCACTTGAGCCTGCGTTCTTTGCCGCAGATCAACGCACATGCGCAGTCGTTTTTCAGCCCTGCTTATTTATACTAAAAGTTCACGACGCAGCTATTCAGCGGTCTACCGAGATAAGGATGCGCATGTTCATTCAACATGGCGCCTGCAGCGCCTGCCATAGATTTTGATACGGTAGTGTAGATTTTATAATCTTTTCGACTGGTCATCTTTAAAGGCCGTGAAGGATGGATGAAGAGGACCTAGAAGAAATGAGGGCCCTTAGAGGTGAGAGACAAAAACAACGATTTCATATACATTATTTGGTTGTAAGAAAAAAAAAATCTACTGTATAAAGCACTCTATATACAGACGTTATAAGATCGTTGCAATTCGTGACTGTCATTTCAAAGTTCAAGCCTTCTTTGTGATTGATCTTCCTTTAGCTTCCTCAAGATACAACCAAGCTCAATCTCATATTCATACTTTTCGGCCAGCTCGCAATCGACCAACAGACACAGTCACCCGCACTTCAGGAGCAACTACAGCCCTGCCAACTTCATCCACAAATTCTTCAGCAAAAACAGGTATGAAACGCTTTTGGAGTTCATGCACTACATGTGTTGAGAATAATTTTCATGACCTATTTTTTCTATAGTCTGTGACATTTGCTGCACTAGCTATATTCCTGATGATGAAAATTGAAAAATAGTTGGTTAACTTTCTCCTTCACTCTGTTATGTTCATTTAAGGGGCAATTATTGTTTAGCATGCATAATAGCCACTGTTTTTTCAGGACTAAGGGAGAAATTTCAAGGATGCTCGCATGCACAAGGCGAGGACGACCCCATTTTCCTATTTATGCCCCCCATTTTTCATGATCGACTTGGCAAGGTAGATCCACACAACTGATGAACTTTTTGCCCGAGGAGAGTTTCTGAGGTGGATTGCCATCGGTGAATGAGGTCTTCTCTATTGACTGGACAGTAAAAATGTCCTGGAAAGGAAAGAAAACTGGTGTTACTGTTTCAATTTTGAAAAATTGATTTGGAACGTCATCTTTAGTTTTGTTCCAATGGACAAATCGACACTCAAGTGAAACACCTCATAATAAAAATTATTATTGGTTAATGTCACTATGATACTACACTGTATAATAAATATATGGTCTGAGTGAGTCTTCAGGTGGACATGCAGATCTAGAATATGTTTCCTTAAAATAATAATGGTGATGAGAAAGCCAACTGTTAGCTCTTAAAAATAACAAACTTAATTTTCATTGTTTATTGCTGTTCAACACAATTTTTAGCCATTTGGTCATTCATGGCAACCTGTTTAGAAAAGTTTAATAATCAAGCTTCTAAGCTATTCATGGCTATCCATCCATTGCAACAATTTTATAAGCTGTTGAGTCATTCTGGGCCATCTGTTTAAAATTTTTCAGTGTTTGAATGTTATGTGATTAGTGTTTGAATGCCAGTTTACTTTATCAGTGCTCATAGGAGCATTTACATGTACTTGTATCATTAGGCACAAGTGGAGGCAAAATAGAACTTGAATCCATGGAAGCCATGATGGGATTTTCAGGTTTTGGTAAGTATCTAGTATATATGTAACTTATGGTGAATAAACTCAAACTTGTGCATGCATCATTGAAAAGCAGAAGGAAAAATTCAGTTTTGCTGAAAATAACTATTAAGGTCGCAGTTCCTTTAGCTAGGCTTTAAAAATGAAAGTCTAATAAAACAAGACAGAAAAACATATGACATAATGGGGGGAACACCGCTCCACAATCGGCGTGGTGGACGACTTCCATAGTGTGACCATAAAGCCCTACTTATCTTCCTGGTGCTAATTTACATGTGTCGTGCCGGATCAGACAAGTTCAGGTACAGTGTAGGTCCAAAAGAAACAAACTTAGTATGGCCTAACACTCCACAGCACTATGAGCTGAAACCTCTGGCCAGCATTGTGTAACTCAATGGAACGGTGTACGCAAATATAACTTTATCTTATCAGCACTACGAGCTGACTCCACCAGCATGTGCTGGAATACAATCGAATATAAAAGTTTACATTAAAATCAAAGCTTGGGGAAGTCACTGTGAGACTTTAACTGCCACTGATACATGCAAAGCAAAGGAGACTTTTGTCTGATTGGTTAATCTCATCTGTGTTTTCATTGGTCAATCTACTAAAAGTGATTCTAAGAGCGGGAAAGAACACGAAGGTGAGAGGCAGCTTTGGAGGCGTCCACTAACATTTTCTCTCATTCAGATTGATAGTCTGTTTGTGCAAAAAGGTACTCGTTTGAATGGAAACTGTTTCGTTTCCCGAAAACATAGATTGGTACTTACTTTTTGTGGCAGATGCTTCGTACTAAAAAGGGAAATCGTGGCGAGTTATCGACAGATCAATCCAACCGCAGTGAGTCAAAGCCTACCGTTTTCGGCGCAACAAAACCCGCGAGACGTGGAGGAAAATTCCGCCTTTCAAGAAATATACATCATTTTTACCAGAATTTTCAGCACAGGAATGAATTACTGTTAAATAAAGTAAGTTGTTGTACAATGAAAACGTGTGATTTTTAACGTAGTGATGATATTTTGACCAAAACAGCGATAAGAGCCTATTCACTGACGCTGTGGAAAATTTGAAAGTACATGACAGTTAGCATGCAACTCACTAATAGTAGCTTAGTTCAGCGAAACGATGTTTGATGGTCACCAAACCAAGGCAAAAGTGCAAGAATATAATTAGCAAGTCATTTTTTTAAAAAAATAAGGTGGTTTCATTGATAAAATTGCAACAATTTTCCAAACACTTGCGTTTACGAGAGTCGACACCAAGCAGAAGGGGAAAAATTCACAGTTTTCAGAAAAACTTGTTCAAGTATCCGAGACTTTTGTCGTGGGCTTCGGGACAGGAAATCCCTTTTGTTAGAGATAGTTTATTAATTGAGGAAGAGGCTTGTGCAAATAATCTGCAATATAAAGTGGCATGGCACTTAAGAAAAGCCAAAACGTTGTATCTTCTCAACGTGAAAACTACCAAAATGGCGTCCCAGGACTATTTTTAGAGTTTCTAATTATGTTTACAGTGTCACTAATTTTAGTGTCTTTAAGTCTTGGCCCTGAAAGAGTACAAAATTTCAAGTAATATGTACTGTCACTTTGATGCATTGCTTTCAACTGTGACGAATAATGAATGTTTTAATGTTGCGCTCAAGGAATTTTTAACGAAAGAGAGGGAAAATTTTCTTGCCATTCGGACAATTATAGCCAAAAAGTCTATTTAGAGTTCGAGGGACGCAGATCGCTTTAAACCTATGAAAGACGAGTAATGGAAGAATAAATAGAGCGAAAAATAATAAGCATTTAACTGGCAAGGAGTGCGCAAACCGGTATTGAAAATGAAGCCGGTCGCTGATAGAAAATGCACTTGTATTGTCGTCTTGCTTATTCTTACAAGATGGTGGTCTCTAGGGCAGCGCTTATTGAGAACACTCACTATTTGATGTTTTCTATATCTGGGTAGAGGGAGGGCTGGGTGGAAAGCCATATAATAGGAGAGTTAGCCCCTAGAGAGTTATAGGACAAGGCGTAGCCCAGGCTAATGTGACGTAAAGTGTACCATATTCCAACTCAGTATGACGGCTTTTGGTTTCTTATATATCTAGCTTGATTTTTGAACGCGTTATTGGTTAAAGACATCTTGAATCAAATTTTTTTTCTTTCAGAAACTCTCTAAAGCAGCCATTATAAAAACCACGTGTGCAACTACGGCTTTTGTTCTCTTCTCCTCCTTTTTGACTCCTTATCCATTCTATTTTTTCCCTTTTCCTTAATTCTCGGCTCGATTAACAACTGGCAGTTTAGGACAAAGCGGCGGAGATTTATCTTACCTTTGTTACTGTGAGTTTGGGCTTACTGATCGGATGGTTCGCTTGGTTCGTTTTCAAACATCCGGCCGGCTAGCAGGCGTGGATCTAGGGGAGGTGAAATGGGTGAATTTTCACCCCCCTTTTTCTGAGCCCCTCTTCAATCATGCTGATGCACAGACCTCAAACACCTCAACCAGGCTTTGGTTCTATTACATTATTACAAAAATTCACCCCCCATTTCAAATCCTGGATCCGCGCCTGGCTAGGTATAAGGATTTTTCTTTATACACAACCCGGCCCTAATTGAGCGATACTTAGCCACTCCAACATCTCGCAAAGGCAAAATATCGGTATACTGTAACCTCAGATTTCAGGTTGTGTCTGTGAAATCAAAACACTAGGAGTCTTGTACTGTAGAGAGCTTTCATTCTTTGTTCGGTCATATTTGGAGAGCTGGTCGCAATAATTAAGTGCAAGAGCCATAATGGTCCCATTATGGCTCTTGTTCAGTGTTAGTTGGAGTGATACGTAAAGGCTGAATTCGAACTGTAACCCTACAATCTTTTCATTTTGCCGTTATCCGTCTTATCCTGTTTAAGAGGACAATCCAAATTCCAGAAAGACACCCCATTGAAGAGACTAAAATTAGTAAACTTGCAGAAATTACCTCAGACGAAGACTCCGGAAAAATGTAAGAAATTTGGAGTTCATCTGCGCTCTAACCAACCACTTATGAGACTAAAGCAAACACGATTCTTTCAGGAAATACTATCTTTCAATATCTTAATGCACTAAAATACGCTATAATAGGTATTAACAAACGTCGCGAATAGTAATCCTATGATTTGTAGGGTATTTGTTGTTTTATTAAACGTTATAGCAATCACCTCTCCATTCTGTTTATGCTAGTTTATGTGGCCTCTTTTTACGTGTCATTCAGAGTGAAACTTCTGGTCATTTTGCTTTTGTTATCTCAATTCAGTAAAACCTCGATAAAACGAAGGCTAAGGGAATGACAAAATATTTTCACTAAAACAAGGTTTTGTTATTTTCCATATATTTTGCCATTACCTGGGGTGAAGAAATCGTTCGTTATACCGATCAAGGACTTATATATACAGAGGTTCGACTTCTACATCGAGTGACTGTAGTCTAACATTAAAAAACTGCAAAGTTTAATTCAACTTGTAAATAAAAGTAGTTATATAAAACCGGCACTTCCCCAAAATAAAAACCTAAGACAACTAAAAGAAATGTGTGTGTTTAACCCCTAAATTTTTTTATCCTTTTATTACATTATCGCCAAGTAAAATCTCAGCTGTGCACGCAATGCTAACTTGAGATTAGAATCTATTGACTATTTTCCTTCATTGATCTTCATTTTCTTTCAGTACTTCTTTGAATTAAACCTTTCATTTGGAAGACATCTCGTTTGTTACATGTTTTGTTGACCCTTTGTTTTGGTTACCACTTATGGCAAAGTTGAATTCAGGTTCTCGAGATTCTTCAACGTTTACGGGCTCTAGGAAATCGCTATCTTCAGTTTCTGAAAGTCACCGCAAGCGCCGGGTCAACGTACAAAAAAAATGCTTCAGTACCGTACCTAAGAAGTTAAATGCTTTGTATGAACTTCCTAGCTTCTTTTTTTCTCGCTAGGATAAAATAATTTTTAGGTTTTTAATAATTTTTACCAGAGGCCATCAAACCAATTATTGCCTGGCGTGGCATGCTGTTGGCCCGCCGTCAGTACTTGCCGTTCCTGTCCATTGCGTCTACAGAAGCCTTGCGAAAGGCCTTACGTTCTCTTCA
>JBBMOI010000008.1:14715000-14802500 GCA_038088405.1 Porites divaricata | reverse complement strand
CTCTAATAAAATCAAGAACCATTATTTAACACCTCAATTGTTTTAGAGATTTTCTTCCCTTTTTTATTTTTCATTGAATTTTTTCCTCTTGCTCTATTTCTTTGACATTTCCAATATCTTTACTGCATGCTTTCCTTTCCTCTCCTTCAAAACTCACTGAGAATTAAGGTGAAGTGTAAATATGGTAAATTAAATATTTACTAGGCAACACCTTTTCCTACAATAAAACATTCATAACTAAACATAAATATAACTATTATAGTTAAGCTAAGCAAGCAAGAAAAATGAAAAAAAAGTTTTAACTATCATAACCTTGCCCATTTTAAAGTCACAATCATTATAAAGTCACGGTCATGTAAAGGATGGGATAACAGCCATGAGACTAAAAAATCTACAGTGTAGTAAGGATTCCGGACAAGGAGGCAGGTTAATGACCAGTTGTCTGCATTGATACCATTCGTGGGTCGATGTTAAATTAAAAGCAGCCGAGTGGAAACTACTATTTGAACAAGCAAGAGAATAAGTAAGAGTTCTGCAATGTCTGCATTTATACTCATAACAACCCAATGTACAATGCCAAACAGTAGAATACCTCTTACCCAACCACCACCCCCCTTCCCCTTTTTTCTTTCTTACACCCCTTTTCCCCTCTTGTATCTTGAAAAACCTTTTACTAAAATGTTATGGATATTCAGCAACCAATTATAATTGTTGTCTGAGCTTATTGAACTGTTGTATTATTGAACTCGAGAAATAATGTTTGAACTACCTTTAATTATTATATTTCAGTCAAAAAGCACAAAAATTATGCACACAAAAAGATTGCAAATTTGAATAGTAGAAATATACATTTTCTCATTGAATTTCGATTCTTTAATGAACTCAAGTTGTGGTCACTGAATTGTTTGTCTTAATACTGAATTATACACGCAAAGAAAAAGCAGAGTGGTTGTCTTGAAAAGGTTCAGAGCAGCGACTGTCTTGTCACTCGATCATTCGGTCCATGTCTCAGGCAAACTGTTGTGTGGTTCGGCACGTTAGCAGCTCTCGCTAAAAGGCTGGTGGTAAGGGCTTAGTATCGTCGTAACAAACCTCTTTGGTATTCCTAGCTTTACCAGCAAACCAACATCCAAGAACAGGCGGCAAAATGGCCAGAAAAAGCCAACACAGTGTTGTAAACATTGCCGATGTAAGTTTAAATTAACCGGGTTCGCAACTCCACTCACGCGAATGGCCGTTTTCGGCGCGAAGACAAATTTTTCACAATTTCGACACCCTCCAGATTTGCAGAGAGTTGTTTTTTCTTCTCAAAACTGTTGCTTAAACCCTTATCTTTTCAACCATGACCTTATTTTTTCGATTTAAATGCCGCCTGATTATTTCCCGCAAAAAGGCAGTCATTTTGAATGGGCGCGCACTTGAGCCTGCGTTCTTTGCCGCAGATCAACGCACATGCGCAGTCGTTTTTCAGCCCTGCTTATTTATACTAAAAGTTCACGACGCAGCTATTCAGCGGTCTACCGAGATAAGGATGCGCATGTTCATTCAACATGGCGCCTGCAGCGCCTGCCATAGATTTTGATACGGTAGTGTAGATTTTATAATCTTTTCGACTGGTCATCTTTAAAGGCCGTGAAGGATGGATGAAGAGGACCTAGAAGAAATGAGGGCCCTTAGAGGTGAGAGACAAAAACAACGATTTCATATACATTATTTGGTTGTAAGAAAAAAAAAATCTACTGTATAAAGCACTCTATATACAGACGTTATAAGATCGTTGCAATTCGTGACTGTCATTTCAAAGTTCAAGCCTTCTTTGTGATTGATCTTCCTTTAGCTTCCTCAAGATACAACCAAGCTCAATCTCATATTCATACTTTTCGGCCAGCTCGCAATCGACCAACAGACACAGTCACCCGCACTTCAGGAGCAACTACAGCCCTGCCAACTTCATCCACAAATTCTTCAGCAAAAACAGGTATGAAACGCTTTTGGAGTTCATGCACTACATGTGTTGAGAATAATTTTCATGACCTATTTTTTCTATAGTCTGTGACATTTGCTGCACTAGCTATATTCCTGATGATGAAAATTGAAAAATAGTTGGTTAACTTTCTCCTTCACTCTGTTATGTTCATTTAAGGGGCAATTATTGTTTAGCATGCATAATAGCCACTGTTTTTTCAGGACTAAGGGAGAAATTTCAAGGATGCTCGCATGCACAAGGCGAGGACGACCCCATTTTCCTATTTATGCCCCCCATTTTTCATGATCGACTTGGCAAGGTAGATCCACACAACTGATGAACTTTTTGCCCGAGGAGAGTTTCTGAGGTGGATTGCCATCGGTGAATGAGGTCTTCTCTATTGACTGGACAGTAAAAATGTCCTGGAAAGGAAAGAAAACTGGTGTTACTGTTTCAATTTTGAAAAATTGATTTGGAACGTCATCTTTAGTTTTGTTCCAATGGACAAATCGACACTCAAGTGAAACACCTCATAATAAAAATTATTATTGGTTAATGTCACTATGATACTACACTGTATAATAAATATATGGTCTGAGTGAGTCTTCAGGTGGACATGCAGATCTAGAATATGTTTCCTTAAAATAATAATGGTGATGAGAAAGCCAACTGTTAGCTCTTAAAAATAACAAACTTAATTTTCATTGTTTATTGCTGTTCAACACAATTTTTAGCCATTTGGTCATTCATGGCAACCTGTTTAGAAAAGTTTAATAATCAAGCTTCTAAGCTATTCATGGCTATCCATCCATTGCAACAATTTTATAAGCTGTTGAGTCATTCTGGGCCATCTGTTTAAAATTTTTCAGTGTTTGAATGTTATGTGATTAGTGTTTGAATGCCAGTTTACTTTATCAGTGCTCATAGGAGCATTTACATGTACTTGTATCATTAGGCACAAGTGGAGGCAAAATAGAACTTGAATCCATGGAAGCCATGATGGGATTTTCAGGTTTTGGTAAGTATCTAGTATATATGTAACTTATGGTGAATAAACTCAAACTTGTGCATGCATCATTGAAAAGCAGAAGGAAAAATTCAGTTTTGCTGAAAATAACTATTAAGGTCGCAGTTCCTTTAGCTAGGCTTTAAAAATGAAAGTCTAATAAAACAAGACAGAAAAACATATGACATAATGGGGGGAACACCGCTCCACAATCGGCGTGGTGGACGACTTCCATAGTGTGACCATAAAGCCCTACTTATCTTCCTGGTGCTAATTTACATGTGTCGTGCCGGATCAGACAAGTTCAGGTACAGTGTAGGTCCAAAAGAAACAAACTTAGTATGGCCTAACACTCCACAGCACTATGAGCTGAAACCTCTGGCCAGCATTGTGTAACTCAATGGAACGGTGTACGCAAATATAACTTTATCTTATCAGCACTACGAGCTGACTCCACCAGCATGTGCTGGAATACAATCGAATATAAAAGTTTACATTAAAATCAAAGCTTGGGGAAGTCACTGTGAGACTTTAACTGCCACTGATACATGCAAAGCAAAGGAGACTTTTGTCTGATTGGTTAATCTCATCTGTGTTTTCATTGGTCAATCTACTAAAAGTGATTCTAAGAGCGGGAAAGAACACGAAGGTGAGAGGCAGCTTTGGAGGCGTCCACTAACATTTTCTCTCATTCAGATTGATAGTCTGTTTGTGCAAAAAGGTACTCGTTTGAATGGAAACTGTTTCGTTTCCCGAAAACATAGATTGGTACTTACTTTTTGTGGCAGATGCTTCGTACTAAAAAGGGAAATCGTGGCGAGTTATCGACAGATCAATCCAACCGCAGTGAGTCAAAGCCTACCGTTTTCGGCGCAACAAAACCCGCGAGACGTGGAGGAAAATTCCGCCTTTCAAGAAATATACATCATTTTTACCAGAATTTTCAGCACAGGAATGAATTACTGTTAAATAAAGTAAGTTGTTGTACAATGAAAACGTGTGATTTTTAACGTAGTGATGATATTTTGACCAAAACAGCGATAAGAGCCTATTCACTGACGCTGTGGAAAATTTGAAAGTACATGACAGTTAGCATGCAACTCACTAATAGTAGCTTAGTTCAGCGAAACGATGTTTGATGGTCACCAAACCAAGGCAAAAGTGCAAGAATATAATTAGCAAGTCATTTTTTTAAAAAAATAAGGTGGTTTCATTGATAAAATTGCAACAATTTTCCAAACACTTGCGTTTACGAGAGTCGACACCAAGCAGAAGGGGAAAAATTCACAGTTTTCAGAAAAACTTGTTCAAGTATCCGAGACTTTTGTCGTGGGCTTCGGGACAGGAAATCCCTTTTGTTAGAGATAGTTTATTAATTGAGGAAGAGGCTTGTGCAAATAATCTGCAATATAAAGTGGCATGGCACTTAAGAAAAGCCAAAACGTTGTATCTTCTCAACGTGAAAACTACCAAAATGGCGTCCCAGGACTATTTTTAGAGTTTCTAATTATGTTTACAGTGTCACTAATTTTAGTGTCTTTAAGTCTTGGCCCTGAAAGAGTACAAAATTTCAAGTAATATGTACTGTCACTTTGATGCATTGCTTTCAACTGTGACGAATAATGAATGTTTTAATGTTGCGCTCAAGGAATTTTTAACGAAAGAGAGGGAAAATTTTCTTGCCATTCGGACAATTATAGCCAAAAAGTCTATTTAGAGTTCGAGGGACGCAGATCGCTTTAAACCTATGAAAGACGAGTAATGGAAGAATAAATAGAGCGAAAAATAATAAGCATTTAACTGGCAAGGAGTGCGCAAACCGGTATTGAAAATGAAGCCGGTCGCTGATAGAAAATGCACTTGTATTGTCGTCTTGCTTATTCTTACAAGATGGTGGTCTCTAGGGCAGCGCTTATTGAGAACAATCGCGTTGACGAATTGAGTGTGGGAATTTAATTTATCAACAAGGAAGATAAACAGACACTCTGAATATGACGAAAGTTATCAACATCAGGTAAGCTAGCTTAAATTTTATGTACATGAAAACGTAAACTGTGGCTCTACTACAGTCTACAAATAAAAATAACACTCGAATCCCGTTCAAGCGTAGATTTTTTTGTGAGCTTTCAGGTTTTTTTTCACAATTGCTTAAGTTTCAGGATTACAAAACCGCATATTTGATCGTTCACGTGTTAAATCTTTCTCCATAGGTTAAAAATATACATGACATAAATTTCACATATATTTTACTTTCATTGTCCTGTCCTGGATAATTTTTAAAAAGCTTTACCACTTGTTTTCTTACAAGCTCACCTTTTCTGCAATGCTACCAATTTCATATAGTTATTATAAACCTCTCTTTATTGACACTAAATAACACAACATTATTACTGTGTCAAAATTTCCAACATTTGTTTATACTAGTAATGCCTAATAATACATTATTCAAAATGTTTTTCAAAAATTTGTTTACATGCTTTTTCATAAATTGAATTTTAGCCACCTGCTCCATTGTAAGCAGATAGAGGCTGAAGTTTATGCAAGTTCTTTCACTCTTATTATGAATCTTTGTTTAAGTCCATGCATGACAAACAAACAAAATGCTGTGGTTGTGTGACCAGCCATTCTCAGCAAATTGGGCAACCACCCTGTTTGGCCTTAACTGACCTATGAACTAGCAAACAATGTTTGAAATACTTCACTTCAGGTAACGGAAATGGGAGTGTTCTTTTCCTTCCAAGGAAATCTATTTGAAGCCAACCAACTCTAAAATTTTTCAGTGTTTTTATCCTGCACAACAAGGTTACTTCAATTGCACCTTCAGTACCTGTCTTTAAATAGACAGGGCTTTTATTACAAACTGAAACAAGGAAAAATAACTATTAGCAGGGACAGCAGGGTTAGGGTCATAAGATGCCCATGATGTTCCGTTTCCTTTGCCTCAAGCCCTTAACCTACACCATTTAAAAATGATAGATGATGTGATTGCTTTCCATTAAAAGCCATGAAAACTTAATGCACATTACTATATTTAATGAAAGGTCTCAATAACAATATTATAATGGCCATTACTCAATTTGAACAAACAAAATAATATAAAACAATACTGTGATTATTTTACTGAAACTAACATATCAAAAGAATATATGTACATCACGGTAAGGTTCAATTATACATGCCTCAAGGTTAATGTCTCTTCCTAATTGTAGGGGAAATAATTGTGAACATATGGTTTTACATCAGTCAAATGCAATTTGAGCGACTTGGAACCTTGCTGGGAACTAGCAAATTCTGTGCTTCTCAGGGATCAAATATTTGACAACCCTGGGACAATCTCCCTTCCCCCTGGCTTCAAACACGCACTTCTGAAATCCAAACATAGCTAAACTGAATTTACAAGAAAAATGCAAGCAGGTTGGCTTCTTTGTCAAGGTCAAGAAAAAACTTGAAGAGGTAGTTATTGGTCTTTCTCTTGATTTTAAATATGCATGTTTCATTGCTTTGGAGGCCAGAACTTTTACTGGTGAGGTCAAGAGTGAGTAGCATGAGTTAACATGTTTTATTCACTGAATGAATCTTGTACTGATCAAGGATTCAAATAACAAAGAACAGCTAACCTTACGACTGACAACCTAATGACAATTATTTTTTTATTGCTGAAAGACAGCAGTTCATTTTGGGTTCCTCCGTTTAACATAAATATTTACAACTCGTTGCATCTCTTTGAGTAAGCACTCAGTTATACATCTACTGACAACAAGTCTGTGTTTTTGTTGTGAACAAAACAATTGTAAATAACTATTACAACACTAGAGGTGCGTGGGTCAGGGGTGTTAAGACGAGGAACTCGTGCTTTGCAGCCTCTGCGTTGCTACATGCATCTTCGAATGTGCAGCCGGTAATTCACCACCTGGCAACAAACAGAGAAACCACTTCAACCTCAAATAAAATTCAACAGCTTTTAGAAAAGAACAACACACTATGCAAGGGACGAATGCTAAAAAGGGAAGGTACAAAACTAGGGCCGGGTCGACTCTTTCACACATAGAAAAAACAATCAGTTTTATTATGTGGTAAGCAATAAATTCGGATTCATTGTTGTAGCTTTTTGTGTCTGCCTAATTGAAAGCTTACCTGTTTCTCTTTCGGCTCCAGGACACAACGTTTGATCAAGTTGGTCGGACTTAGAGCGCACCACTCTGGAATGTTTCCTCTTGCGTAAAAGACATGCTGTTCTCCTTCCGAGGATTACTGTAGCATTTCGTACATAAGAATTCCTTTTCAGCTGATGTACCTTGTTTTAAAACGGTTTTTTTTGCGCACTTTTGGCCAACATTCAACAAGCTTTATAAAGCTAATTACAAGGCATCGTCACGTTGCAAAAATAGTCCTTGAAAACCTTTCCCACTATTTGTCATATGAAAATCAACAACTCTTGCCAGAAATTCTTGACGGAACGAACGATCGAAGGAGAACTTCAAGAAACTTTCCCACTAGCAGCCATCTTTGTTTACCCTCTGGCGCACGGTAAGGAGACTGATCACTAAAGATTCAAACAGCCAATCAGACAAAAGTCTCCTTTGTTTACATGCAAAGGATGTATCACCCCCCTCTACTTTAGCTACTTTTGCCAAGAAATCCTGTTTTATGAGTCCATAAGTTTTGAGTCAAGTTATGAGCCAGATTAGGGTTAAAGTTACTAGTAATGGTTAGTGTTACATTACATGCAGGGTTAAGGTTAATTGTTTACGATACATGTACATGTACGTGAACGTGTTTTGTGAAGTAAAGCTGTACGGTACAGTGTTCTTGGTAAGATTCAGATTATTAGTGCTTTTTGCACGTGGAAGTCAGGAAGGGAATTAACTGGTAAAGCACTAGTTTGGGTTCTATATCAATGCACAAGTTATGGAAACAGAAAACCGTGGGATGAAGAGATAAGGAGAAAACCATTGGATATTTGTGTGTATGGATTGTATAGGTGAATATCCCTCCCTGGGGTATCTTGGTAAGTGAAAATTCCTGGAACTTAAAGACAAAGAAGATAACATGATAGCTAAAGATTCAAGGTACATGTACAGTCCAAAACCACGCTCTGGTATATGCTATGATTTAACATTTTTCTTTGGTTATAAAATTTCAAACCAGTTAGATTTTTGTCTTCCATTGCCTCAAAGAGCCAAGAGTTAATTTCACATTAAAAGAAAAACATTGAACCTGGACATACAATCATGTACACTGTATCTGTTGCTCTAACTAGTATGGAACATCTTGTTGACCGTCTAATATAAGTGAAGGCGATGAATAATAACTCTTTGGGACCTTGAAATAGTTGACTGCGATCACTTGATAGATGTGTCCGCTTAATACGTGTCAGTTTTACAGTAATTGAAGGCAATGTTTTCTGGGACTTAGGTAGGTGACCGCTTATAGAGGGTGACCACTAATAAAAGTTTGCTTCTTTAATACTTTTGTTTCTTTTAAAGATGGACACATTGGGAACCACAGTTGTCAGTGGAATTTCCCTTTTTTTTTTACCAGTAACCAGACCTAACATTGATGTTACAGGTTGAAATTAAATTCAGGTCAATTTTTTTTAAACCTAGTTTGATTCTATATTTTCTCTCTCTTCTAGACTAGCCCTAATTATTCATGAATTAGGGCAAGGAGACAAAGGAAACTGAGAATCAACCTAGGTTAAAAAATTTTAACCTAAATTTAATTTTGACCTCTAACATTGATTTCTCTTAAATTTACAACCAGGAAAAAAGACAGCAAAGCATTTTAATGTGGAAGATATGTTTGAGAAAGCAAAAAGGACAGCTGTGGAACTATCCAGCAGTAGAAAGAAAGGTACCAATAATGTATTTACTGTATTACAGAGAAAATCTGAAGAATTATGATTGTAGAAATAACACTGGTAATATTGCTAATGCACTTTTACTTAAGGAACATTTTGTCACATGGAATCCTATGAGACCCCCTGCACTGACTCAGACAAATAAATGATAAAAAAAACAATAAGGGTTTAATGAGCAAAACGGCACGTTTTTTAGGTAGATTTGCACAAATAACAATGTCAAACTTGGGAATTTTTTTATTTTTTATTTATTGACAACAAATTAACAACATTAATACACAGAAAGTAAAAGAATAAATAAATAAGTCCGTAAGTAACAAAACAAATTACAATAAAAATAAAAAGTATTGAAGGATAAAAAAAAAAAAACTGTCAGTTGCCACACATATTTAATATTGTTTGACACAATTTTCAACGTGATATTGTTCAAAAAGCTTACATAAAAATTCCTCTAAATTAGGTTTCGTTACAATGTTCTTGCAAGTATACATTCAAGTATTTCTTTTGCAGTAAAACCAATAGAGGAAGTTTGTGTTGAGTTGAAATTGGCATTTGCATTGGAAGGGAGTCTTCGAATGTGTTAAATAAATTTGCTTGTTTGAAAGTTGTACGTTCTCTTTATGATATTCATTAAACCACCTTAAAGTTTTGGAAAAGAATTCCTTTGACTCTTGACAATATAAAAAGGTGTGTTCAATTGAATCTGGATTGGGAATGGCAATGCGAACATCGCTTAAATCTCTAAAACTGTTGTTTAATCAATAGCGATTGTTATAACTTCAATATTTTGTCGGAAATACTCTTACAGAGGCTCAGTAAAGACATGAAAAAGTGGAATGTGTTGTCAAATTGAGAGGTCTGTAGCTTATTAGCTAGAGGGATAAGAAATGGTTAGTACCAAATGCTGCTACTAGGGTGCAAATAAAACCAACTCGAGTAGACCAAAATCTCTCAAACAGGCTGGCTGTTGGCTGGCTTGCAGGAATTGTTTACAGGGAAAAAAGTATTACTAGAACCTATATACAAATGTATGTGCTTTTCCTTGGCCTGAAGAAAAAGTTTCTGCAGTCAAAATTCTGTTCTGCTGAAAGCAAATCTGTTGCTGGCACAGTTTAGTGGAGAATGCATTCTAAAGAGAAAAGCTCTAAACTCTAGAGCTGAGCCAGAGACAAACTATAAGAAGCATGTTTAAGACAAATAGTGGCAAACAAAATTATATTGCATAAGGGGAAGAAGTGCTGTCATTTGTTTGTCTGTCCACTCGTTTACTTGTTCAAATGATTATTTGTCCTAGAAATAATGGATAAACATACATATATGTATGTTTATAGAACTGTTCATTAGATCTTTACTAAAGTGAATTCATTTGAGTGGTCAAACTACAAATTGAATTTCCTTGATTAACTCTGTAAGTAAAGCTGTAAGAGTATTAATTAAGAGTCACAGCTGCCATGTGATTGTTTATAGTGATGCGGTATGTTGGTTGTTTTTTGCTTTTTCACTTCATGTTTTCATTAAAGAAAGAGTGTTTGTACATTGATTCCCTAGTAACTAATAAAATAACATTGGCATGTTTAATGTGCATGAGCTATTTTGAATGCTTCAGTGTAACTGTATCAACAATTGATCTACTGTTTTAATCCTAAATTAAGACTATTTTTTGCGCGAAATTGGGTATTGCTGTACATTAATGAAAATGTGAGCCACTGTGCACAGCTGAGTCGATCCTCAGGATATAGATTCTATTTTTGTTTTCTTTCCTTGCAAAATAAACAAGTTGTTAAAGCCCTATGAATATCAACCCACCAAACATTGCTTAGAGGGAAGACTCGAAGGTTTCAAGGTTTTTTCATGGTTTCTTAAGGTATCAGCCACCCTTCAGGACCGTCCGCGCGCGGATCGCTGTAGCATTAGTTGTTCTTATAAAAACCCATATAAACCACATATTTTTAAAAAGCTTAATAATTCCAGATTATGGATTTGAACTAACAAAAAGGATTTACTTAAATGTGTTTCGAAATTGGAACGCTTTTTGTAAAAGTACACGTCTCTATAAATCATGTTCCACTCCCACTGGAAATAAAATGAAGAAAACAGTAACACTGCATTCGCTTCTCAACACGTTCCACCAAAAAACCGTGTCTCAGATTTTTGACAAGCGTGCTTGTTTTTCTTTTGTTAGCAAATGAAGTTGGGGAAGGCAATAAAAAAAAAAAAAAATTTATTATTAGTCACCACTCCCTGTGGAAAAAAAGGTCTAGCTTTAAAATGAAAAGGAGTATTAAAATTTGCAGACACAGTTTTGTAGAAGAGATATATGGCATCACTCTGGCCAAATTTTAGCCAAATTGATTGAAAGGCTGCCGACTTGGAGTTCAAAACATACGAGTCGATCGGCAAACTTTGCGTTCGGAGATAAAATAGAAAATACATTTTTGGCGGCATCTTACCTGGAATGAGATTATAACACCTAAATGTTTATTCTGATTGATATCAGAGAGGGATCAATTTTCTCTAACAATAGGACTTTGACAGGTAACATGTAACAGGAACAAACTTTTGCGGCAAGCAGCGGGAAATAACTATTTTGTGCATATAACAATAAAAATATATTGTGTTTATTCCTTGAAATGTTGGCTAGGTTGGTAAAGATGCCGAAAACCAGTGCAAAATCAACACGAACGAAAGCGAAAAGCAAACGAAAGGCGACAGCAGATCCCGCAGAAACTCCAAGTGAAGTTCCAGTTGTCGATGTGAAGTCCGAAAGAAAATTCTGCCTTTTGTTACCACGTACCACCCTGCTTTGCTGAACCTTAAAAACATTTTAATGAGTAAATGGCACTTAATTCAAGATCAACCACTACTGAGAGAAATATACAACGAGCCTCCTATCATTTCATATAAAAGAGCAAAATCGGTGGGAGATATCCTCGTTAGAGCAAAACTATAAGGTCACGTATCACACTATCACGAGCTAATGAGTCGTGTTTGGCCTGTCTACTCTTTCCACCTATGACAGATCTTGTCAACGATCAATGAAGATAATTAACGAGAAAAATCTTTTACCCCTGATATCTTTCGACAGAAATAATATTTTCTTCTGATTTTTTTTAAAAATAAAACTCTCAAGCATATCTATTTGAAAATGTTGAAACCTCAAATATGGAAAAATGGCTATTTTAAGGGTGGCTGATACCTTAAGATAATGAAGCTCGTTGAATACTGAATAGCTAAGAAATGCCACGATTTTCATCATTGTTGTACATGTAGGTGGTTGCATCATCATTATTCACGAGGTTGTCCTGTGCAATTCTACTCAATGAAACAGTCTTTAACTCTGATGACTTGATTCTAAAAGTGTTATTAGTTATTGAATCTTTACTTTAATAAGGCACTAGTGACAACACTAAAGAGGTCTTCATACATTCACTCTCCCCCGCACGCTCTCTTTTTCTTTCTCCCCAGCCTCCCACAACACAAAGATGCCTCTACGGAGGAGAGATACATTCAAGTTACTATTATTACTGTGAAAAGCTAGTCTGCATGAGATATACAGTGACACACTTTACACGTGAAAGTGTTGGACTTTGCCCCTTTCGTGGTTCATATGTGAGGGAATTTGAGTTATCACACAGTAATTCAGTAAACAGGATTATAACAATAACTCACGCACACAATTTGCATGTGAAGGTGTTGGACTTTGTCCCGTTTACAATTGGTACCTAAATAATGCAAATTGTTTACGAGAAAATTTGCTCAAATGATTTTAAGAAAATAAAAAAAATTACCTCGGCTTTACAATATCTGCAATTAAATTATGCTTAAGGTTGATAGCCTAACATTTGTCAAACTGGTGAAATATATTTCAACTCATATCATGTTATTCCAATCAATTATAAGCAATACGTAATTTGGTCAACTAGCTCCTTCGAAGTTTAATTCCCTGATGCTTCTGTTTCTACTTAAGTTACGGTACGCATCTTAATAAAATACATTTCAATAACTATAATGACTTATGCAGCAAGCATGTTTCATGTTGTTCACCTAATTCATGTTTTTTTTGCCAGTATGAAAAAGGTCTGTTGATGAACTTTGTAAGCGAGAGAATAAAGCTTGTTTACAGCATCAACAATACTTGCCTTTCAAACTTCTAAAACCACAATTTATAGGCTGCATACTCAAGAATTAAAGTCCATATCTAAATACCAAGTGAAGCTCAAAGAACTTATGTTCATAAAATGGGAGAAACCCGACCTCAACCAGCTGTTGAAACACATAAACCTGACTCTCTCCCTGTAAGTAGCTAAGCACCACTAATTTTAAACTTTTCAACATGCAGTATTGCTAACGCAATGTAACAAATTTTGTAACATTGCGTGCGATTTAAATTCAACGGCGAATTCAAAATATGGAACACTGAAGATGATGGATGTACCGTCGAAACATGTCTGGTAAATTAACGAAAGTTGTTATGTTTATGCGGCTATCTATATTGTTGCTGCTGTCTATTGATATCTAAATTTCAATTATTGTTTCATTGGAAGAACTTCGAAAAATATTAGATCTTTTGCACTCTACCTTGAAGCAGGTGAAACAGAACTTATAAACTTTGAATTACGCGTGTTGTACCATTCGCGATAGCCAAATTAGGTCAGAAATGTCTTGAAGCAGCACGCACACTAAAATATGAACCCTTAAACAGATGCATCACTGTACTCAGCGTTTGAATCCTAAAGATGTTTCAATGTTGTGCTTCTAAACACCTTAGCCGCAATAAAAGACGAAAAAATTGTGAAGAATCAAGATGGCAGTCTCAAAGTGCCCTTGTTTGACCTTTAGCGCAGCAATGTCATGTTAGATGCCAAAATCTCTTTGGTTCCTACGCATCAACTCATAGTACCTTCAACTTTCTTGGCCCTTGCAACAGACATCTGCACATACAAAGCCACAAAGATACATAAGCTCAAACCACTGACATATGAGCTATTTTTTCGAAATAGCTCAACAAAACCAACAGTTAAGGGCTGGAAACACAGTGTAATGATCCATCATTTTGTCAACATTCTTACCTACATGTATGGTGTGCCTTGTCTTCTTGACCAGAAGAGCTATACATTCAGTGATTTTGTTACAAAAAGTTATGGTGAGTCTTGGGATTCATCTTGGGAAAAATCGTGACGTACCAGTCTACAACCAATCAGTCCCATTAAAAACAAAAGAGTCTGAAATTGAAAATGCTTGGACCTTTATGTACATGTAATCAGACAGTTAATCGGAAGACAGACTCTAAAACTCTGTATCACAGTATAGTGAAATTAAAAGATATTCCTTCTATTTTAAAGCACAACAAAGGCTAAAAGATATAAACATCGTTAAACAACAGTCATAATAACTACCACCGAAATTACATAAAGAGGATATTTCTACAAAAACATGATCAGATTGATCGATCAATCTTTGCATCCTATGGGGATGCATGCCATGAATTATTATTTTGTGTCTTTGGGGATTTTTCTGCATCAGGGACTCAGGCAACACAGAGGTAAAAAAGTCACTGTACATATAGCTACACAAGTCTATTATGAAACAATCAGAATTTACTTTTTATTAATTATTATACTTTTTAGATCCCTCTGAGGATGATGTTGAAGATGATCCTGCACCATTTGTGATCATGCCACCAGTAGCTACAGACAGAAAGGTATAAATGGCAAAAAAACATAATTATCATTGTATTATTATAAATAATTTTAGTGTCTTAGGTATTTTGTGACCATTAAGATGAAAGCTATTGAGCAGTGTTACCTTGTTGATTATCTATATGTATGCTCAACCCTCAATGTGCTGCTTCCATCATTTGTCTGTGTATTAAAATTATGCTAAGGTGTGACCATTCAAATGAAAACAACATTGAATATAGCATAAATAATAATTATATTTTATAAAATTATATGGGTGGCCATAAAATCCTGACTTAGGTTTTATTCTTTTGTTTTTTGTTTTTAATAGTTTTAGCAAGGGGAGAAACAGCAAACAACATACATGTAACAAAACGAAAATGGGACCTAACCTTTGTTTGTGAAATGTTGGTGCTTTTGACTTTTTCCCTGGGTGAAATGCTAGGTTGTGACCATTCATTAAGTGAAATCACTGAAAAGAGCTTTTGTTAGGTGGTATTCATACAGATGATTATGCAATCTGCAAAAATGTAATTGTGTAATAGGAATACATGTGAAAGCTATCATGTAGTTCTTTTTTGTGAACCTACTGTTTGATGATATCATTACTAATGCACAAAAGACCATGCTTCTAAGCCTAACTGAAGCATTGTTATTATTTGAAGTGCTGTTTAAATTTTTCAAAGTTTTTCAAGCATGTACATGTATATGTTGTAGTTAATTTTTTTATTTCAGGTCATTTTTGTGTTTCCTTTGTTTCAACTTCATTAGCATACATTACCATACCCAAAAACAAAAGAAAAACAAAAATAACCGGAGATAAAAAATTAACTACAACATATATATATATATATATCTGACTGGATTTGATAAAAGGTGCCTCCAGAAATTTCAAGTGCATTTTAACAATCTGACCCTTGAGGTCAATAAAAACCAGTTGAAAGTCGCTAGTTAGGGCTTAAAACGGACAAATTAATCGCTGGCAACACACGAAAAGTTGCTCTTGGCAAAAGCGACAGATTTGTAACGAAATGAACAACATTTAAAAGCACAGAAATAATGACCTTTCAGTCTCTTAAACTATAAAGGCTCATAGCAAGATGCCCGACTAAAACAGACCTAGAATCCACCTTTCTTGACCCCAAAATCGGTTGTCTAAGACAAAATCACTTCAACTAAACAGTTACAAAGCGTTTTCATGCTTGTACACAATATTCGTATAACACGAGCGCCACTACATACCTGAAATCTGTCTGTCAACAACTTCAGGAAATCACACAATTAACCACGTTTGCGGCACTGATAAAACTATCCACAACCAACCAGACACAATGTTTCCACACTTAATACGGGCGAAATATCATCAAATTACTCTCTCTCAATAACTCTCGCTTTCTCCACATAAATCATCACATGTAAACTTTGCTGACACAGTCGATTTATTCAAAATCCCGGATGCAGACGAGCCGTTTTGAAAAGGACACATGGACACTGGCCTTCAAAACGATTTTTTACTAAGTCTCTGGCCTGGTCAGAAATCAGCATCAATTTTGCTCTCGCCGAATAGTCTTGACTCCTAAAAGCTACTTTTTTGAGGCCAGAGACTCGTCACCGCCCACATCAAAGCTCGCAATATGATGCCTTTCCGTCTCAAGCCCGAGATCAGTGTTTCACCCGTTTAGCCAAAATGAGACGAAATACGGTAACATATTGGATGACAGCAGACTTTGCCAATTGTGAGACTTGTTCCTTCATAAGGCTTAATGATGCCTTCCGGAAAACTTTGCTGCAGGAGGCCAGAAAGAAAACTAGAAAATTAACCGACCACGGAAAACAACTTCTACTGCGCGCAATGATTTCAAATGTGACAAGGGGAGAATTATGGGAAATGATAGGTAGGGGAGAGCTGCAGGGGGAGGGGGATGAGGAAGATCTAAACAGCATAATTATTAAACATATGTTTTTTGATCTAATGCAGCTTATAAGGATAGTTTTCTACTGAAAAGATCATTAAAAGCAAAAAAAAAGAAGAATGGTCAAGTACTGAATAAGCCTCAAATGAGACAGCAGCTAATCCAGTCAGATATATATAACAACAATGTTTTCAATATATATATATAACTTTAGGTTACTTTCACACTGATAAATCCAGAATAGTGCTCAACAATGATGGAGCAGTAATAACAACAATGTTTTCTACTCAATATCGTTACATATGGACTTTAATACAGGTTTGTTTTTGTAGACCAACAAAGAGCTGATCCACTCATCAGTAAAATTCCATATAAACTGTAGTCGCTTGGGTTTAAATACATCAGCAGCATGTTTGAAAATTCAAACTTAAACAACAATGGTAATATACATGTGTGAGCTTATGATTGGTCATTGAGGATGCGATTGAATTTAAGGGTGAACTTCCGCCTGTGCCTGCAAGTTGATACAAGTTCATTACGCTTGTTAAGCGTTGCCATGTCTGGTTTATATAAAATATTGCATAGGTTACATCATTTCGAGAGATTAGAATAAGATTTTGCCTTGGCTAGAATATTCCAGGAGATTGTGAAGTCTTTCTTTTTATCTTTGAGCCGCCAAAGGTGCTTGCTTAGTTCAGTGTCATTTCTTTTGTTCTCATGTTTGAATGACATTTGGTGATTTCGCCATCTTGTCTTGAAATCTGTGGCGGTGACGCCAACGTATGTCTCTTTACTTTCGGCAGTGGTGATGGTGGCCTGGTACACCACTTCCTTTACTAAGCATTGTCCTGTTAAAGGACATTTATTTGGTTCTCTGCAGTTACAGAGTTTCGGCGTGGGTGCGCGTTCGCACAACACCTGATGAATGCGCACCTGCGCATTCAAGACCTGTATTAAAGTCCATATGTAACGATATTGAGTAGAAAACATTGTTGTTATATATATATATATATTATATACCAATTGATGCGTACGCACGCCTATCGGAAGAGTGCTCAATAGCTTTATAAGGACTAGAGTGTAGTATAATCCAGTTTGTCTCGGGGTCAACTTGAGACTTGACATGGCATTTTATTACTATTTAGTTTCATACCGCACTACATGTACGGCACTCCTCAGATAAATTATTTTATCTGAGGAATTTACCTGAGGAGTGCCGTACATGTAGTGCGGTACGAAACTAAATAGTAATAAAATGCCACGTCGAGTCTCAAGTTGACACCAGACAAACTGGATTATATATATATTATATATATACACTCGTTTACAAAAAGGTTGACATTTCAAATATATATATATCTTTTGTTTCTTTGGGTGAAACAAAAGAAAAAACAAAAGGTATATATATTTATATATATTTCTGAAATGTCAACCTTTTTGTAAACGGGTGTATATAGTTATTTCTTCATTATTTAAGCAACAGAAAACGTTTTCCATGTTTGCATAGCCTGATATATATAAACATGGGAGGGGTTGGAGAAATTTGAGACAGTTATTTAAATGCTGAGAATTCTTTCAATCTCTCAAGCATTTATATCAGGCTTGCTTTTATCAAATAACTTTCCCGAGGATTAAGGAGAAAACTCTTTGTTTATGGTACTGATTAAAAGAAAAATTCTTACCAGTTGCGCAGTGTTGTATACAAAGTTTGTAAGCGTTATCAGTTCTTGTTTTGCAAAAAAGAAGCTTCCAAAAAAGGATTATTTTCGCTTAAACTATCAGCTTAAGCAAAAAAATTGACACAGCATGTTTGTAAAATGTTTGTAAATTTGTAAAATAAAGAAAAGTTGTTGATTTCTCAATTCAAAACCTTTATCAGTGTTGTACTTGTGTGATTAGTGTATGCACAGCAAAACATCTTAATGTCACAACTAGCTGTGTTTACATACTCTCATGCAAACATGCGTCTCAGTCAATCACAGCGCATGCACTATCCAGGGGGTTCATTAAGGGCCGGGCACTGGGCAAATTAGGGACCTTAAGCAACCTAGACGACGAGTGGAGTGGCGCCAAGTGGAAGTGTTCTCACGATGCTGGCAACTTCTGCGCATGTCAGTGATGTCGTCCACATGGCGTTCAGGACATGACACCTGTTGATTTGCCATCCTCAGGTGAACGTGAGCATTCAAAGCAATCTTTGACGTTTCTGTGCCCATTTTACGTTGTTTAATACCAATGTTTGAAAAAAGGAAATCTTTTTTGTACTTTTTGCCAAAGGTTGGGCCGTTGGAGGAAAGATTTCGAGAGATTTTCGGTAAACCGTGAGCCGTGGTTTTCAATGGCTTCAGCGGGAAAGAACCTGTGAGTAAAAGTAAAATGTTTATGTTCTCCTTAAATGCTTCTGAACTGTAATCCGTTTCCAGAAGCACTATTTAACTCGAAAAGGAAAAGGCGTTGATATTCGGGACTCTTGCATGAAAGAGACCGGTTAAAAATTCCAAGGAAAATCTCTCGAAGCATTTTCATCCACACTGTTTTTTTTTTTGTTTATGTGTTTTGAGATGTACATGTCTGCCTCTCGAAAGCAAGATTTTCACTATATTTCATATATATACTGTTTCCGGTAAACTTGATCAATGTGAACAGAGTCGTATATCCGTAGTAGATAAATGAATGGGACTGTACGGAAATCTTGCCTCCGGCAATTAAGTCCTGTAAAATGTATAGGACAGCAAAACTGGTTCTGTACTGTTTGATTCTCTATTGATTCGATTCAAACCTTTTCATTTGATAAACGGTTTACTGATTTAAATCCTTTGGAGAGTAGGAAAAGTTCTTCCTCGTTAATTGTGTTGTTCTCATTGCTAAATTAAAGAAGTAACTCTCGTATTTCTTTAAACGAAGCCATTCAGTGCAGTCTACCCACTTCGGTGACGAGCCGAGACGGGAGCTTGCTTAAACATTTGTTTTTCCCGCTTTGGACGACGTTCTCAACCCAGACCTCACTCGTCGTCGTCCACAGACTCGTCCTGGCTGTTCTCGACCCAGACCTCACTCGTCTTCTCTCATCGTCGTCCACAGACTCGTCCTGGCTGCTTAAGGTCCCTATTGACCGGCTGTGAACACGACTTTGCCTGGCTGCTTTACATCTCAAAGAACTTCTTTTTAATACAAGGAGCGATCAAAAACAGTTTTAAGTTACAATGGTGCCCTTTTCTTGATGAGTCTCAAGTGTAAAACATACTTTGCCGTGCAACTTCCACTGTATTACACGCTGCATGAAATCCCCTCGTTCATTATGTGTTAAAAACAAGAATCGCCCCATAACACATTGCGAAAAGAACTCTGCTTCATAAACGACCACCTGAAATGTATCAGTGTTGCGAGCACGTGAGCATGGCCGCCCAGAAAAGAATGCGTTCAATAGATTACGGCTCAGATGCTGACAGTGACTTTGAGTAAAGATTATTATGAGCAGAGCTATTAAAAGAGAACCAAAAAGTCCAATTTGTGTGGTGGGTATTGGTATCAAATCATGATTAAATTGTTTAGAAAAGTTATCTTTTTTTGGTTTTTGAAAGTCATTGTCTGCAGCTTCAAAATGCAGGAAAACACATCCCTGCGACTATAGAATTTCAAAACTTTCTGGGGGGGCATGCCCCCGGACCCCCCTAGGGGACAAGGCCCGGAGGGCCTTGCCAATTCTTTGCGCGGGGGTCAAACTCAGTTGCCCTCCTGTTCAAAACCTTAATGAACCCCCTGACTATCTTAAGTTATTTTTATAAAATGGAATTGAAATTTCTCTTAAGACATTTGACAGAGAAAGGAAAGAAGACAGCGATGGTGGTGATGGCAGCGAAAATGACGACGATGATCAAGAGGTACACTTGCAAATTACTTGAGTTTAGTATGTTCAAATTATGAATAGAAAACTAATATTGATTATAAAGATAATAATATTTATTATTATTATTGTTTTCTCAGAGCCTGGAAGGTCTGATTCCTGTGAGTCATGAAATTTCCCTGGATCATGGGAACAAAACAGTTGAGTTTCTTGTTTAATTGTTTTTGCTTCTAAATCTATCCTTTTTTGGGCAGAGAAACTGCAGGACCAGTGGTATTAGTGTTTTTGCTCTGACATAAATAGTTATAATAATGACTGTGATTTAATTCACCAAATACGGTGTAAAAGTATAAGACTTGCAGTTGATAGCTGATGTGATACATTGTTAGTACATTTCTTGAAAAGAAGAAACTTGGTTACTGTGCTCTTGATATCACTGGTAAATGATGAAGTGTTAAGGTACTCACAAGAAATGAGTGCTGACTTAAAGAATTGTGTTTAAGGTGTCTGCCCTTGCTTTGGATCCATCAGGATCACGGCTGGTGACTGGAGGATACGATTTTGAGGTATGTGTCTCAAGAACGGATGAGGAGGATGACAGATTTTTCAAGTACCATTTTAGAGTAATTGTGTATTTTTAGGCCATAAAACCACATACCTTGACAGTGCAATGATGAGTGAATCATGGATTAAAATTATTTGAATAATTATTGTTAAGTGTCAATGTGCAAATATATGTATGTATTGAAATTTTCGTACTGAGGATCTTTTATATTTATTTTCTTCCTCAATTTGATGTATGACTACTGTAACAAACATTCTACTCTACAGTTCTGTTGTATAATAAGTTTTTTTTTTCAGGTAAAATTTTGGGATTTCAATGCCATGGATGCATCTCGCCGTGCTTTCAGGACACTTCAGCCATTTGAATGTCATCAGATTAAATCCATAGAGTATAGTATTACTGGTGATGTTGTTCTTATTGCTGCTGGCAATGCACAGGTATACACAGTTATGTTTACGTTAGACTCATTGCAGGGATCCCTGTGCACTTCTTTTCCTTTAAACACAGTTTTATCTACTGAGTAACCTTTCGTGTCATATTTTATTCCTTTTAGGCCAAGGTTATTGACAGGGATGGGTTTGAGGTTCTTGAATGTGTGAAAGGTGACCAGTATATCGTTGATATGGTTAACACTAAGGTATGTTTTGTACTGACAATGGAACTTACCTTAATGTAGAGATTGTACACAATTTATTATTAGTTTGAATAGTCTGACATTATTTGTGAATTGACTTGCAGTATTTATAACTGGCAAGCATCTGTTATTTAATGGTAGAGGCTTTTTTTGAAAAGCTGTGGTATTTTATCTTCATCATCTACATTTGTTAAAGTGTTTAAGTCCAGGACAACATTTTGTAGATAAAGTGAATAATTTTGTGATCTAACTCCTCTTACTGCTCTAACTTTTTGATGTATTAATTTTTTTGACCACTCTAACTGGCTAAGGGAGGAAAACCTGCTGTTCGTAAAAATTCCTAAAAAATAGATGTATGGCAGACAGAAATTTAATGTTTGGGCCTTTAAATTTCAACATAATTGTCATTATCCTGAAGTTTCTAGCGCAGATGAAAAGCAAAGCTAGTTAACTTAAGATTATCAGTTCAGTAAAAATAAATTATTGTTTGCATGTCTTGTTTTGTTTGTTCCAACATTTCTCTCTTCCTCTTTGTTTCATTTCAATCATGCTGTATTTTTTATTCTGCACAGGGCCATGTTGCCATGTTAAACAATGCTTGCTGGAATCCAAAGACTAAAGATGAATTTATTTCCTGCAGTGATGATGGGTATGTTTTTTTTAACATGTCAATAGACCTTTTTGCCGATACGGCGGCCACTTGAATTAATTGGATGTAACGAGTATTAAGGGATGCCCAGGGGGGCATGAGCACGATCCAATATACTCACATCAGTATTTATGCGTGCTTTTCGGGTCAATTTTTCTTTCAGTTTTCCTTGAAAAAGATTGTAATGGAAAAAAAAGATCATTGTTCCGTGTTTGGATGTAATAATGATCGCCTTTTTTCCGAGAAATATACATTGAAGTTCTCTTTTTGCCCGAAAAGCACGTGTAAGTACTGAGCGAGTGCCCCCTGGGCATCCCATAATACTCCTTAAATCAAATAAATTCAATATGGCCGCTGTACCGGTAAAAAAAATGGTCTATTCCATCCATGCTTGTGGAATAGCCAGCCTTGTCAGTTTTCACTATGTAGTCTTGTTGAGGTTTAGCATTGGCTCACACACACTAGAGGTCCTGCTCACAGAATACCTTGGAAATGAGGCAGGACTGATAGAGATAGTACAGCATTAGAACCACTATCTGTACTGTTCATGCTTCATCTGCACTTTTTAACTAAGAGTTACCTTGTACAGCAGAATAAATACTACCACAGAAATGTACTGCTCAGTAGCTTTCATTTGATTGGTAACACTTAAGGATTTCATTCACACACTCAATAGTTACATGTACATTGTAGAACCACCTGGCATGTATTTGCTTTTATTTGAATTGCAACAGCAAATATGAGGAAAGTGCTTCTCATCAACTTTCATTTAAACTACTGCAAAACATCTATGGTTTAAATCAGTTATTAATGTTGTTAATGGGGAGTAGGGTTGGTGAAGTGGTGTGAGCTCTTGCCTTCCACCAATATGGCCCCAATATGGCCCAGGTTCAACTCCCAGCATTAACACCATATTATGTGAGTTGAGTTTGTTGTCGGTTCTCTTCTCTGCACTAAGGGGTTTATCTGTCCTTAACGTTAGTCTTGCCATCCCATCAAAGAACCAGCATTCCCAATTCCAATTTGATCTCTTTGGTGTATTAAGGACTAGTAAAGTCAACCTTTTGTTTTCTTGTTTTACATCATTCATGAATGGTTACAGGCTCGTACACAGAGGATGAGCCGTAGTGTCTTCAGTAAGTTGGGGACACAGAGAAAGGCACTGGTTGAGCAGTTTTTTGTGGTTTCGGTTTATTTGGTTGACAGTAAAGAATATTTTATCAACCTTTTTACCTCCTTGTTTACAGGACTGTTAGAATATGGAACACTGAAAACCCCAAGAAGAACAAAACTGTCATTAAAACGAAGAATAAACAAGGTAAGGCTAAAGGTAGCTTAATACTATACTGTACTTTGTATAAACTTATTATTGGAATAATAACTGCCAAAATTATTTTTGTTGTGATTTGTTTAGGAAAGAAAACAATTCCCACGCGCTGTTGTTTTAGCAGAGATGGACGAATCATAGCGGCCGCATGCCAAGTAAGTTATAGAATGATGATGGTCTTAACGTTTTCTTGAATAGCATTGGTAGCATGCGTCAATATAACTCTTATTGTCAAAATCAAGCAAAACGAACCTGCAACCTCAGGTCTTAAAATGTACCAACATTTCTGCTGGCTACTCTAGATTGACTATGGGACTAGCAAGCTAAAGGCCGTTTTGGTCTTTGTTTCACTGTTAGTATTTCGTGTTTTGTCACTGGACAGTGGACTTGTATGGCCCAAGTCTATGTAATTGCTGGGTTTATTTTGTTCTATTTTGCCCATCCTAATATTGAGGAGTCCCACATACCCAGCAATAAATGCAGGGAGAAAGGGAAGATTAGGCTGTGTGAACTCTGAATTGTAGGTATTTGCATTGCTTAAAATAATTATAATAGCTCAGGGGCTTTCGAGGGATGGATTCCATCTTGAAGGACAGACACTCGCTCGGGAAGAATTGTTTTTAGTTCCAGGGCGCTTGCGTTTTGTTGATTAATTTTGCAAGTTTATTCCTAAGTATTTCCCACCAATGAACCAGGTCCTTGGCTAAGGTACAGTTATTTATTCATTTATTTTTGTACAATGTCTTGTTATGGAGCAAAACTAATAGTTGCTTGTTTACGGTAATACTTTTACACAGATAATTTCACTTATAAAAGCCATGACATGGTATTAACCTGACAGTTTTTGTAGTAGACAACGAGTTCATTTGCTGCTGAAGCCGGGCCAATGTCCATAACATTTGTACATTAACATAAAGGAAAATTAAATTTTTATGAACACTTTCATCCGCCCCTTTAGTATTTGCCGTCGGTGTTTGCTATCCTATTATTATCACAAGTATCTCGTTTCATTTTGTTTTTTAATAGGATGGTTCTATTCAAGCGTGGGACACCAGAAAACCATTTGTAAGTCAAAAGGGCTATCCACACTAAGAAATCGATCGGTTTCTTTAACAAAGATCGTGATAGTCTTGCATGAGGCAATGCCTTTTGAATAGTGGAAGTGCACATGACTATCCCAGCTAGTTTACGGGCACTGCAACCACATAAGCACTCAAGCATGGCATGATTGAAAACCCTAAAATGTCTTGTTTATTTAGAAGCATGTCTCAGCAGCTACTGAACTTGGCGACTACCAAGAAACAAATCTGGTCAGTGGTTCAAACAGAAGCCTCGGAGCTTGAACCACTCAGCCACGTTACATCCCGTCCCCTCCCCTCCTCATCCTACTATGTGGCTGATAAAAATAGGGTGCTAGTTTTGATCGTTGATGAAAACGTGAAGAAAGTATTCATTCTGTTTGTGAAAGCTAAATGGAGGATGAATATCACCTTTTAGCTTAACGCTCTGCTTGCCAGGAAAAAAGAAGTTCTCTATTCAAATTTTGGAAAAGAAGAATTTCGAATACATTGGAACCTCGATAAAATTATAACGAAGGGCCAAGGCAAGGGCTGGCAAATATTCTCGCTGTAACGAGGTTTCGTTATATCGAGATATTGAGGGTTTTTTATACTGTACTATTACTGGAGCGTTATACCGAGGACTTCGTTATACAGGGGTGCTTATTAACTTTCTTCCCTTGAAAAGGGGGGGGGGGGCTTATTTGAGAGGGAGGTTTAATAGAGGATTTACGGTATAGAGGTTCGTTATATCGAGTTTCCACTGTGTCAACAAAGAGAAGGTAGCGAAGCCCAGCGAAAATGCACAACTACAAAAAATACCAAAGGATGTGTCGATTGTCAGGATATAGGAAAAGAAAAAAAAAGCCAATAAAATTTAGTGTATACTAAAACAGTGGATAGTGTTTTTCGCGCGCTCTGATTGGCCACTTAGACTCGGTATTTCCAGCGGATATTCACTTCCCAGGGACGCCAAACTCGCGTACCTTGCGAGCAAAATGGCTTTCCTCAGTGTCGGTGGCTAGTGGTGGATATTTACCACGTCACTTCACCACTAGCCACCTCCACTTCGGTGAATAATTGTTATATATACTTTCATGTAACTTGTGTAACTTCACGTAACAGACCTTTACTATTTGTTTGTAACTTCCCAGTTATTTTGATTTCGGTGATATCGATGCGCTAGTTGTGTATCAATCGGTGTAAGACGTTAAAAAAGCATTCCCTCTGGTAGTTTTGTTTATTCATGCGATAATAATTCTTGCAACATTCCAAAAGAAAGATTGGTTCATGTTTTTTTCTTTAACAGATCCATCCAACGTACTTGCAGCGTACAGCTCACACATTTGGTAGTGATACATCATCATTGACTTTTTCACACGAAGGAAACTTAGTAGCATCCAGAGGAGGTGATGGTTTAAAATTGTTCCTCTTTTGCTTCTCTTTCAATCCCAAGAGTGTCTGAAATCAAGATATATCTGCCAGGAAACACTATCTTATCTAATTAATCAATAATCATGAAAAATTTCGTCAAATTCAAATGAAAAAAGACTGGTAATAATAACATTCCATTACCTTAGCATTGATTCCAGCAAGTAAAAGATCACCTAGCTACTATACTCGTCACAAATCGTTGAAACAGACACCGCTTCTCTTGTAGAAATTCTCGAGATTTACTCCTCACACTTTTGTTCTCACTGTAATGTGCCCTCCCCTTCCCCAATGTTGAGCCACGCGTATTTTGAAGCACTGAGCCCACTGTAATACCCAAATCAACTTTAAGGCCGATACACACGAGGGGTTTTGCTCTCGGAGCATGCTCCAGGCTCATTTTGCACGTGTCAGTACACATGACAGGGGTCATACTGCGGGAGCTTGCTCCATGTTATGGTACACACGAGGGAGCAAACGAAAGAAACTTGGTGTGGGATAGCTGATATTCCTAATTTGATTGGTTAATGTGTAACATTTGCCGTATTAATCGACGCGCAACAAAAAGTGTCAGTACACACAAGGAAGCGTTTTCAAGTTCGCTCAATTTGCCCCGGGAGCTTGCTCCAAAATATTTAACCGGTTAAATATCGTGGAGCATGTTGTGGGGTGGAAATTCTGCTCCCGAGGATGAAGTATACCCATGAAATCGTTGGTACACACGGAGGAGCTTTGCTCCCAAAGCGTGCCCCTGGAGCATACTCCGGGCGCAAAACCCCTCATGTGTATCGGCCTTTAGGAAAGGGGAAACGCACAAAACTGTTTCAAGATCTTTGACGAGGATTGTAGCTTAGTTAATAAGATAGGCCTGTCTTAGGGTGCGTTCCTTTCGGTGAATCCAAAAACGGATTCTAGATCTAAGAACGGATTTCGCGTTCCTTTCGGCAAATCCAAATCCGGATTTTTGGTCTGGTGAATCCTTTTTGAAAAAGGATTCATTGGATTTGAAATCCGAAGAATCCAAATCCAGATTAACGGATTAGTGATCTACGCTGTTCCATTCACAGTGGATCCGAAATTAGTAAGATGACCCAGCGGTATTTCCAGTTGAAATATTCCCATAGAGGCCTTAGAGTTTCTTCGTTGCTGTCATTTGCCGCAAAACATCTGAAAACATTAGAAGATTGTTCCTGGTACATTAAAATATCCATCTACTAACCATTTGTCTCTAAAGATTGCTTGAAATCAGAAATGAGTAAAAGTAACAAATGAACTGCTATCTAACTACAAACTCGCTTGTAGACGCGACAGGCACTCGATCGTGTTACATAAAAAAATCCGAGCTATGGAACTGGATCAAACTGGCCGACATTCTTTAGATAATTTTCAATTTTAATGCGCTTCTTTCTTTGTCTGTTTTATATGTTCCATCGTCGCTATTCGAACTGCCGACCACTAAATTCCGCACGGTATACTCGCATAATTTGTCAAACAGTAGAAAACACGTCATTTTTTGGGAGGCTGTTGTGCATATTGCACGCGTTGGCGAAAGGTTACCAAGGTTACAAATCCAATTTCGGATTTCACGTTCCTTTCGACCGCGAAATCTGGCAAATCTAAGATCAAAAATCCGTTTTTGGATTCGCCGAAAGGAACACACCCTTAGTGCTGTTCTTGGTGGCGTTAGATCTCAAGGTAGCTAATATGGCTACCGGGTGGAAACTCCATACTTTGGATAGCTTGATGCTTCTTAGTGTTTTATTGACTGAAGTTATTGTTCTAGGTGATGACACTTTGAAGATATGGGATATTAGAAATTTCAAGAGATTTCTTAACATTGCAATGAATTTGCCAAATTTTTATCCACAGTAAGTCCCATTTCCCTCTTAGGTCGCTTATTTATGTAGTCTTTTTGACCTTCCACATTTTATACTAGCACATTTCGTTCCAAAATAATCATTCCCTTTAACATAAATGTCGCAATTCCCATGTAGATACATATTTGTTCCGTGTCGATTGGAGACGTAGAGCCTAGTCAGTTTGGTCTTGTTCATAAACAAAATTTCCAAACATGGTGAGATTACATCATGTCTTCTTCTATGATCAGTTTATAAACAGTCAGAGGGGTTAGAATTTATGTATTTCAAATTCGCTGACTCGACTTTGATACAGTCGAAACTTCATGTTCGACCACTTCTCGTATAATTAACCATATCTCATACGCGACCACTTATCCAAAACACGAAATTTTTTGCTGTCGAAGGCCTACAGTTGGAACGCTATGGTAAACGACCTCCTCTGGTGAGCCGCCGCGACCACTTTTGGGGGTGACGGTTTTATAATTTTTACTTGACTTTTCTTTCTCAGAGTTAACGACAGTGTTTTCGCCTTTTTAGGACCTCTTGTTTGTTTAGCCCGGACGACAAAATGGTGGTAACAGGAACATCAGTAAAGAAGGGACAGGTAGCTATTATAACTGGAAGGATATATTTTTTCTTTTATGAGAAAAATTCATAACAGTAAAAGGAATTCAGTAGCGTATTATGCAGAGATACTATTATGGACAAAAGCCTTGGGACAAATTTGCATTCGTGGGGCTTTTTTTAAATCACACATGTCCAACCCCTTCTCCACTCACAAAGATCCTTGGATGCGTGTATCCAGAATAATTTGAGTTTTAGCATTGTTAAATGGAGGGTGAACTGCGAGGTATTTTCCAAAAGGTTACAATGTGTTTTTTATGGCACCCAGAAATTACAGGTAATTACGAATATTGCACCACTAACAATAACAGTATGGTTGGTAGGCTTGGCATCTCTCGTTATCTTTCTGTCACAAAAACTGGCACGCTGAATGACCCGGAGTAAATGTTTTTGCTTTTGAATTTTTGCACAGGGTTGTGGTAGTCTGGTGTTCATGGAAAGAGATTCACTACGGAAGCTGTATGAATTTGATGTAATAGAATCTGTAAGTTAAGTGTTTTCTGTCTCTTTGTAACGTGGTATCCAATCATAACACAGGTACCATCTACTTGGCCAATCAGAATTGGAAGGAGACCAGTAAGGCTGACGCCGAGCGCGGGTAGCCAGGTGTGACCATTTCAATCAATCAAAGAGCTTTGCAATTAAGACTACAGCAATCGTGCTATGGAAAAAAAGAAAACAAACAATTTGAAAAATGTTTTTAAAGCTGTTGTTTCTTGATACATACAACAGTTTGACTATAACTGCTTCCTTTTGTAGAGTGTTGTTAGCTGCTTATGGCATCCAAAACTCAATCAAATTGTCGTCGGCTGCGGAAATGGAACGACTAAAGTTTATTTTGACCCTGACAAAAGTAACAAGTAAGTTCGCTTCTCTTCTTTTGATTGCGAACTCTTGCTTTCTTCAGTTATACCACCGTTTTACTTAATATTAATGAGTTGCCATTTTTGTGTTCGAAGGGGAGCTAAACTTTGCGTTGGAAAGGTCAAGAGGAAAGCTGTTTCCAAAGAAATGCCTCTAAAGGACCAAATTATTACTCGTAAGTTTGTAAAATGCTTTGCCAATCAAAGATTTGTTGCCCGCCTTGAATTGGTCAAGAGGGGGAACAACCTCGTTCCCATGGTTCTCTCCTATCCGTCACCACAGGGTAGGAGAGAACCTTGCGAACCAGGTTTGGGTGGGGAATCCGATCGGAAGCGCCAAGTTCGTAAAGTATGTTGTCTAAAAAAGGGAATAAAATAATTTAATAATTCTGTATTATTTTGTCTCTTTTTAGCGCATTCACTGCCAATGTTCCGTGAGAAGCGATTTAAGAATAAAAAGAAAGTGAAGGAAGCAGACCGTAAAGATCCAGTCAAATCACATCGACCTGATTTACCTGTGACTGGCCCTGGTGAGTGTTCAATTAGGTGTACATAGGGAGGGTAGGGTGGATGGGTAATGGAAGCTGACTGTAAAGAGCCAGTCAAATCAGATCGACTTGATTTATCTGTGACTGGCCCTGGTGAGTGTTCAATTAGGTGTACATAGGGAGGGGAGGGTGGATGGGTAATGGAAGCAGACTGTAAAGACCCAGTCAAATAAGATCGACCTGAATTATCTGTGATTGGCCCTGATGAGTGTTTAATTAGGTGTACATGGGGAGGGGAGGGTGGATGGGTTATGGAAGCAGACTGTAAAGACCCAGCCAAATCAGATCGAGCTGAATTATCTGTGACTGGCCCTGGTGAGTTATAAACGTGATGTACGTGGGGGAGAGGGGCATGAAGGAAGCAGACCGTGGGGTGTAATGAACCTGATATACCTGTGATTTCTCTGGTGAAAAGGGAAATAAAAACCGAAAAAAAAATGTTCTTTAGGACAATTGTCTTGTTACGGTTGTTGTGTAACAGTCAAGGATACGTAACCTATTGTTGTATTTGTTTCAGGTCATGGTGGACGTGTCACGTCTGGAATGTCTCTGTCAGCTTTTGTGGTCAAAAATCTGGCGCTAGAGATGAAAGATGATTCTCATCCGAGAGAAGCCATTCTCAAGCACGCTAAAGTAACCTTTTCATTAGATTGACCACTCTTTTTTCACTCTGTCTGATTGCTCCTTTGTGCGATTTTCTGGATTTTTGTCTGACTGTCGTGTTGTCTGCCAGTCTTTATGTGTGACTGTCCATCGGCTACTTTTCGTTTTTTTGTCCAACTGACTGCCCGACTGACTGACTGACTGTCTTACTGTCTCTTTGTGCGACTTGGTATTTGTCTCTTTTTGTATTGCATCAGATTCCAATTGTCGTAACTGTTACGATATATGTAATTAGATTTTATCCTCCAAGGGTTTCTGGGATCAGTATTGCGCCCGCTGTAGGCCAGCGGTGTCATCATGCTAGCCGTTACATTGGCGGCAACAACCGAAGCTCTGTAGTTTTTGAATCGGGGGATTTTGGCGACTATTAAACACCGTTACATGGTATCAGGAGTGGGATTCTTAGCTGAAGCCGTGTCAATCACAGCTGCAAAGAGATTTCGACACGAACGCTAGAGAAATTGTTTTTTTTTTTCGACGGCGTTAGTTTTCTTGTGTAGGACGCCATCTTGAATTTGGACTTGTCGACATGGCTACTTATCAGATTCCAGCGCCTGAACAGATGAATTGCAGCGGAGATTTACCCACAAATTGGAAGATATTTCGTGAAGCATACGAAGATTACTTGGTAGCGACAGGGCTCGACGAGAAAGACAAGAAAATTTAAGTCGCAACTCTCAAAAGCTTGATGGGCGCCGAGTGCAAGAAAATCTTGAAACGCCTACAACTCACCGATGATGATATGAAAGAGCCAGCTATAATCTAGGGCGCTCTTCAAGACCACTTCGTACCGGTAAGAAACATACTGTACGAACGTTATATTTTCCACAATACGGAGCAGCAAGCACACGAAACTATTGACCAATACTTGATCAAGCTTCGCCAACTCGCCGAACCATGCCAATTTGGTGCTCTCGAAGACGAAATGGTGCGAGACCGACTGGTGCTAGGCTGTAGGGACAGTGCAGCGAGAACAAGGTTATTCAGAGAAAAAAATTGTGATTTAAAGAAAGCTGTAGAGTCTCTTAGGATCAGTGAAACGACCAGCGAGCAACTTAAGAAAATTGAGGGGGATGGAGACAAGGGACAAGAGCCAGTAAACTTTGTGGAAAAAGAAGGCCCTAAGAAGAAGCGACCTGAAAGATCAATCAAAAGAAGTAAAAGCACCACTGGCAGGCACCTCAAGCAGGAACGTGAGTGTATTTACTGCGGCGGCCAGCACGTATATGATAAGAACAAATGCCCAGCATTTGGCAAAACATGCAGAAAGTGTGGGAAACTCAACCATTTCCAGTCTGTGTGTTTACAAAAGCAAAGTGTCCACTACGTACAAGAGGATTCGGCTTCAGAAGATGAGTCTGTATACTATGTTGAATCCGTGGGAGCGGTGGAACACCAGCAGAGTAAGCGTTTCTTTGTACCCCTTCGTTTCTTTGATGAATATGGAGAAGCTCTGGTTCGTTGTCAGCTGGACACAGGTGCTACATGTAACGTTATGTCCTTTGACAGGCTGTGTGAAATAAAGCAGAGTGGAAATCCAGTTATGCAACTGACCACAGCAAAGCTGAGGCTTTATGACGAAAGCCTCGTACAAGCCCTAGGAGAGTGCAATTTGGAATGTAAATACAAGGGCAAACAGCAACTGCTTAACTTCAAGATTGTCCCAGGATCCCAGCAACCTTTGTTGTCAGGTGAAACTTGCACTAACATGGGACTCATTACCGTACATGCAGCGAACAGTGTTGACATACCTCCATCAGCAGCCGCAGCAGTACCACAAGATATCCTTACTGAATACAAGGACGTATTTGAAGGTTTAGGATGTCTCCCTGGAGAATACCATTCAGAGGTAGACCCGAACATTACGCCAGTGAAACATACTCCAAGAAGGGTGGCCATACCACTAAAAGCTGAGCTTAAGGCACACATCGAGGAATTAGAAAGGATGCAAGTCCTTAAGAAAGTTACCGAACCGACAGACTGGATAAGCAGTGACGTTGTTGTACGTAAAGGCAACAAACTATGATTGTGCATTGATCCGAAGGACCTGAACAAAGCCCTTAAACGGTCACATTACCCAATGCCAACGATCGAGGAGATTCTTCCTGAACTCTCTAAAGCCAAGGTCTTCAGCGTAGCTGACGCTAGAAATGGGTTCTTGCAGGTGAAACTCGACGCGCCAAGCAGTTACCTTACGACCTTCTGGACGCCTTTCGGGCGATACCGCTGGTTGAGGATGCCTTTTGGAATTGCAACAGCACCTGAAGAATATCAGCGCAGGCAGCACGAGGCACTTGAAGGACTACCTGGTATCTGCGTCATAGCAGATGACATCCTTATCACAGGAAAGGGCGAGACCAGGGAAGAGGCATTGCAAGACCATGACCACAACTTAATTGCATTACTGAAGAGAGCCAGAGAAGTCAACTTGAAGCTGAACCCCAAGAAGCTGAAGCTCAGACTGCCGGAAGTCCCTTACATCGGCCACCTGTTAACTTCAAGTGGAGTCAAGCCTGATCCAGAGAAAGTCCGTGCAGTCCAAGAGTTGCCAAACCCAGATGGACGAACCAATGCGGAGAAAGTCAAAGCGGTGCAACGGTTCCTGGGATTTGTAAACTACCTAGCCAAGTTTGTTCCCCATCTGGCTGACGAGTGTGAGCCATTGCGACGACTCACCGACAAGGAAGCAGACTGGGTGTGGGAGAAACACCACCAAGATGCATTTGACCGTGTAAAGCAACTGGTGGCAGACTACCCTGTCTTACGCTACTATGATGTGAACCTACCAGTCACCATCCAGTGCGACAGCAGTGAGACTGGCCTTGGTGCAGCCCTGTTACAAGACGGTCAGCCTGTGGCCTTTGCGTCGAGAACGTTGACACCAACAGAGAGAGGTTACGCTCAGATAGAGAAAGAATGTCTCGCTATCGTCTTCGCTTGCATGCGTTTTAATCACTACATCTTTGGTAGGAAGTCCGTCAGCGTACAGAGTGACCACAAACCCCTAGAGACCATCTTTAAAAAGCCACTGACAGCAGCCCCAAAGCGACTTCAGGGCATGCTCCTTCGCCTTCAGAAGTTTAACCTTGAGGTTGGTTACAAGAAAGGAGCGGAATTGTTTCTTGCGGATACATTGTCTAGAGCACCCCTACCAAGCACTGGCCCTCCTGTGACCTGCCTCAGACCGGAACGTGAAGAAATCTGTCGCCTCGACTTGGAAGATGTTAATGCGGCCGAGTTCCTGAGAGTATCAAACGATGGTTTAAAGAACATTCAACGCCTTACTGAAGCAGACAATCAGCTACAGCGTCTCAAGATGACTGTCCTACAGGGATGGCCGGAGACAAAGCAGCAATTGGAGCCACTGATTGCTGAATATTGGACATACCGTGATGAAATCGGAGTCTACAATGGTGTGTTGTACAAAGGAGATCGAGTGATCATTCCAAATGCATTACGTAAAGAAATGTTGAAGCGCATTCATGCAAGTCATCAAGGACAGCAAGCTTCTTTAAGACGGGCTAAAGATGCTTTGTTTTGGCCTGGTATGAGCCACCAAATGGTTGAAATGGTGAGTAATTGCAGCCTGTGTGCAGAGTATCAACCAGCCCAGCCGAAAGAACCGCTGATAACTCCAGAGCTTCCAACCCGACCGTGGAGTATAGTGGCCCAAGATCTATACAGCCATGGTGGTAACAACTATCTGATAACAGTAGATGCCTTTAGTGGATACTGGGAAGTTGACGAGATGCCCCAAACCACGTCCCTGGCAGTCATCCACAAGACAAAGCAGCATTTTGCACGCTTTGGTATTCCAGACAGAGTGTACACAGACAACGGCCCACAATTTGACTGCGCTGAATACACAAGATTTGCCAACCACTGGCAATTTGAGCACTTAACATCATCCCCATACCATTCACAGTCTAATGGACTTTTTGAGGCTGCTGTTAAGACGGCCAAAACGCTCCAGAGGAAAGCAGCAAAAGCTAATCAGGACCAGTGGCTAAGCTTTCTGGATTACAGAAATACCCCTACAGAAGGGATGGATAGCAGCCCAGTACAGAGACTGATGTCCAAGAGAACCAAGACTAGATTGCCAATAGCACAGCATCTCCTTGAGCCTGAGATACAGTCAGACGTTGAACGAAGACTGACAAAAAAGCGAAGAATGGCTAAAAAATACTTTGACCGAGGCTCAAAAGAACTTCCTGAACTGGAAATTGGTCAGCCCATCAGATTGATGCCCTCTCCATCAGACACAAGCAGGAAATGGAGAAGAGGGGTCTGCACTAAAAAGGTGGCCCCACGCTTCTACCTAGTAGAGTTCGACGGGTCTTTATATCGAAGAAACCGGAAGTTTCTACGTTGTGCACAGGATAGCGTCTCCGAGTCAGCTCAAGCAAACCCGGATGCACAGTCACCTGAACCTCAACAAGAACCCCCTTTATCTGCTTCACTGCCTCTGACACCGACTAACACAACAACGGCTCCACCCGTCGATCACCCTGCCATGAGCAGTGGCGACTCAGCTCCATCGGAGGAAGAGCCTCCCCAGAATGTTCTACGTAACAGTTCTCCATCCCAGCCACCTGTACAAAGGACCCGCAGTGGAAGGATTGTTAAGCCTCCATCCAGGCTGAACCTTTAAGTAGTACAACAATATCTGTTTAATAGATATTTGAACACTGGACACGCTTTGAACTCAGAAATATTTATTTATTTATTTATTTATTTACTGTTATAGCTTTATTTCAGTTAAGAAAGGGAAGATGTTACGATATATGTAATTAGATTTTATCCTCCAAGGGTTTCTGGGATCAGTATTGCGCCCGCTGTAGGCCAGCGGTGTCATCATGCTAGCCGTTACATTGGCGGCAACAACCGAAGCTCTGTAGTTTTTGAATCGGGGGATTTTGGCGACTATTAAACACCGTTACAGTAACGGTGGTCAAGTGACATAGTTTGTCATTAATTATTTCTTATTTGGTTTCCTTTAGGCTGCTGCTGAAGATCCTTATTGGGTGTCACCTGCTTATGCACAGTAAGTTCATTTTATAAAATGACATTTTCATACCCGTTTTCGTACCCTTCACGCGGGCTTCGTCGTGCGGAGCGCTAATGCGTCAAACCGAGGTTGGAAACAAATTGTTGTTAATGACCTCCTCAACACTCTGTGATGTCATTCACTTGATAAAACTGTGAAAGGTTTGAACCCAGGAGTCATTTCAATAGTAGGTTGAGTTTGATCGTCCGGGTGAACGTAGTCCTGAATAGGACTGTTGTTGTTGACAGTGACTGACGTTTCGACAACCTGTGCGACTGAAGATGACTACCGCACAGGTTATCGAAACGTCAGTCACTGTCAACAACAACAGTCCTATTCAGGACTACGTTCACCCAGACGATCAAACTCAACCTCACTTGATAAAGGCGGATATTACCAGGCTGCTGGACAAGCGCCACTCTGCTCAGCGAGAGGCCGCTGAATCAAACTCCGGCCGGACCAACACTCACGGTCTTTAACTGGGTAGAAAGTGCTGCCTTTGTAAAGACATCTGCAAACGGTTAGACTTTCTGGTATCCTCGGATAAGCCATGACTACATACCGTATGCCCCGTCGTACAACCCTTGCATGTATGATAAATTCTTTGGGACGTTAAAAAACCCACACGTTGTTCGTAAAGAGTAGGGGATGTAGTACCCAGTGTGGTCTTTCATCTCAATTTCATACTCACTTAAGGGGTATCATTACTCAATACTTCATTGCTGGTAAACTGAACCATCCCCAGGCCAAACGTTGTTTAAAATTATCCCTGATAAGCCCAGCAGTATGGTATTTCGTTGCGTCCGCAATTTTCCTCGAAATTTTTATTATATTGTTTGTCCTTTCTACAGCACGCAACCACGAACTGTTTTCCAAGAAGAAGAAGAGGAGGAGGAAGATGAAGAAGAAGCTCAGAGAAAAAAGATGAGAATATTATAGTCTGTTATTCTATACCGGGGACTGGGCCCAGCTCTAGAAAGAAGAGGAGTGAGGCCTAGGACCAAGTGACAGATGAGGAAGGAGAATGCAGTGGTGTGGACAAGTCATGTCTACAGCTCCGCGAGAAAACGTTGTAACTTCTGAAAGAAGAAGAAGAAGAGTTAAACCTTAAGCAAGATTTGGCGAGAAAAAATTGCGTATCAGTTGTAACAAAACAGAGACGGAGGGGTGACTCGGTTGGCTGTGAATTTCGTAGTCTAGGAATCGGATTAACGAAGCCCACGTAAGCTGAAAAAATTGTCCTACTCAGTGTTTCCCAATAAAAGCCTTTTACTTTGATTAGGTATATCTTAGAGGATTAAGAGGGTTTCGTGAATCCGGTCCTAGACAAACTGGCAGTATCTGTATCTGGCTCACACCATTTGTAATAAAATCGGAAAATTCGCTGTATGTTTGTTGTTACTGTCAAGACTTGGCCTTCGTGACAGACCATCGAAAGGTACCGACCTGATTTTAGACTTTTTCTTGTGGAGATGCGCTTGAGTAAAGTGAAACTGCGAATATCCGATACGCCGGAGGTGCGAGTGACTACGGAAATTTTTTTTCAAAAAGATATTCCAAGAAGTCTGAAAAAAAAAATGTTTATAATAACGGGCTGGTTTGATCAACGATGTTGTGAAAGTAAGCAAAAAGACTGACTTTTTGTTCGCATTAGAAAGTAAGCGCATGACGGTGTTCCGTTTTAAAAATCTTTCATGTAAGCTGGACAGCTGGTGAAACAAGAAGGAAAATCGTTGCTACTTTCTATTGTTTACTAATTATTTTACGCGGCTCTTCTAATTGATTGTTTCCCGACAGTGAAAAAATAGCGGACGACTTCATTCGCGCTTCTTACAGTCATCGTTGATGTCTTTTACTACTGAGTAATATTTCTGTGTGTACCTTTACAAGACCAGTTAACTTCTATTTAAAGTGGATTTTTCTCTATTATGGACTGTCTTTAAAATTCTTTCGCTTCCCCCTATTTTCTCCCCATGCCAGCGCCCCTCTTGAATAAGCGCCCATCCCCCTCATTTTGTTAAATAGTAGGGATACAAGGAAAACCACTGTACTGACATCTCAGGAAGAACAATGTGAGTTAGCGTTGCGTCAAACAAGGAAACAAACATCCTGTTATTATCCGCTATGACGCCAGCTTTCTTTGTTTCAAGTAGTCTAGTTTAATTTGAAAAACAACTATTGTTTTGAACAGAAATTTTTAGAGACAGTTGTCTGACCACTCCTTTTGACATTGTTCGCCTACTTCAACAACTTGCCCGTTACTGATTGGGATGACCCTGTGGCCCGGCTGGCCATCAGCAAAGTTTAATACCCGGGGGTACTCTCTTAGGAAGTTACCGTAAAATTCCAAATATAAGCCCCCCAAACCGGTAACGCAAAAAACTCTCCGTTAAATCGCCCCTCCCCCCCCCCCCCCCGGGGGCTTGTACTTGAAAAATTGCCCTCAAAACGATAAATGGAAAATGACATGTTTTGTTCGGAAGTAAGGTCGGGTTTCGCGTGCAGTAAGTTTGAAAAGGAAAATAAGAGACCGCTCGTACCTTACGAAATTATTTAGAACTAGAATCACTTCGTGAATTTTACCGGGGCCACTTTTGTCTTGGCAGCCCACGTGGAAGGGTCGTTGTCATCGACAAAGTTTTACAAGGGCGTTAAGACTGAATGGTCCTAGGAGATGGAATTGCTCATTTTCACAGGTCAACATGAAATAACGATTGTTCTGAGTATTACATTGAACTATAAAGCTTATATGAACATCATTACAACAAAATAAGTATCCCGTGGGTATAACACAACTTCTATTATTTTCTTTTAAAATACTTTCAACTAGAGAGTCCTTATTAACAAGATAACACTGTGTTAAAGAGCCCTGATTCAAGTGTGAGTATTTTATTTTGACTTCTGCATCATAGATTGTTATAATACTAGGCATTTTGCCTACACGGTCTACATTACACATCTCATAGAACAAACATGCATGTTCATGGAGAGCCTGTAGTGTTGAAGAATCCCAGTAAGTGCATGATTTGATGACAGAGAAACAAACTGCATATATGGACATAATAAAATGCTTATTTATTGATGACTGAGTATCATTTGTTAATTCATTGCATGTTGAAATGGAGGCATTTGATTGTAAGGCAGTGGTTGATACATAGTGGCATTCATCAATATGACCTATAGTAATTGTAGAGGGAGTATTTCTTTCCTGAACTGGGTAAACAGTAGTAAGTGGTGCAAAACCTTGATTATATTCTACTATTTCTATAGTAACATTTAATGCATCTGCAACTGCTTGAATGATAAGTGCATCAGCCCATGTACCTTGAATACACATATTATTCAGATATCTAAGCCATGAACTTTCGGTATTGCTCTCAATAAATCTTTCTGGGTTGTCTCTCATAAATTGAACCCCAGCAGTACGTATACGCAAATGATGGTTGCTATTGCCATATAATTGATGTGATACAGATCTAAAGAAACAATCGCCCGCACCGCCAACATCTATTGATTGTAAACCAAGTTCACCTAATCTTGACTGCATCAAATTCTCAGAGCAAATAGGAGAGGTCAACTGCATTGTTGAGCTGTGATTTTGCATAAAACGTCTAATTATTACTTCATGATGATCAGTGTTGTATTGAGTAGGTCCTGGATTCTTCTCAACATCTTTACTTAGTTTGAAATTCACATAATTGGTCATATGACTCACACAATTGCAAGAAAACAATGATAAATATCGATGTGCTTTACATTTTAGTTTCATTATCCTGTGATAATGCCTGCTAAAGAAAGGCAACAAATAAGCTTTCTTGGGTATAGCCATTTTATTTAAGTTAATTATCTTTGGATCGCGTTTGTTATTACATTTATATCGTGCATGATAAAGTTTTCTCACCTTATTAACATAGCGATGGAGTTTTGAAGACTTCGGTATATCAATCGTTGAAATCTTTTTGAAGACAAATTTCTTCAACATGCTATTCTTCTTGTTGAGACCTCTTAGAAATGGCAATGGAATTCTATGGAGGCCCGTTCTGGTCAAAATTAATATAATAAAATGGCATCACAAGTGAATTTTTTGGCCAGTGCAGCATTTATTATGGACCCGTTGTATATTTTTGTCATTACTACACAGGCCTTTTTTCCCGGTGTGGTTAATTTTTTTTAGCAGCACGAATTATTTTTTTATCAAGGCTGGTTACTTTTTTATATTGTTGCATGAATAAATTTTCATGCGTACCACAAATTATTTTTTTAGTGGTACTGCGAATTATTTTTAATACAGGTATTGAGAATTATTTTTTCATTATACTGATAATTATTTTTCGTGGTATCGTGAATTTATTTTTTGGCCTACAATACATTGCGGGCTTGCGATTGCGCGGGGACTGGCTCGAGTGCCTTCCCGCTCTTTGATACGACATCTTGGGTCTTCGTTCTTTTATCAGGTGAATGGCTACCTGCAAAGAGCCTATCTGGCATTCACATTTAAATGATATGGAAATTCCTGAAACAAAACATTTTATTCCCAAAGGGTTTGAATTGGGTACAACATTGACTTTACAGTTAGCTGAATAGATCTATGGGCTATTATTTGGACAAATAACGTGGTTAGAAATTCTATATAATTATTTGGTAAGTTAATTAAGAAGATAATTTTTATTTCCATGTTCATGTTCACCATCATTTATTATTCCTTATTAATAATTTGGTAGTTTTTTGGTATATTGGGACAAATTCCTGTGCCCCGGGTTCTTGAGGTTGCATCTTGTTTATGGTTTTAGCAGTTACAATTTTACAATTTCACTGAGGTAATGGGTACAGACAGATCAAAAGAATACATTTTTTTATTTGCAAAAGCTGTTGTATCTTGAGATAAGTTAGTTTTCGGACATATAACTTCTTGTTTTTGCTTTTCCTGATTAAATTTCTTTAAGATACTCAGCCCAACCTATAAATGCTGGTAGGAAAAGTTGCCCTTGTAACTTCCAGGGCCATTCAATTTAATATCCTTGTAAATTCTGAAATTTTTCAACTGTTGTAGAATCTTTCTCTTACGCATTGTATGGCTCAAATTCGCTGTTATGAATTAAAAGACGTTTTGAGCCCTTAATGCTTGAAGAAATGTTTCACGACAGTGTGAAAATTTCAAGGAATTCTATGGAAAACCATTCAAGCTTGACTGGGTGGCAAAAGTTATTTTTCTCACACCAATCCTTCTAACTTTCGGCGGCCGTTTTAAGGTTACCTTAATTTAACGTGCTCGATCGTACTCGTGCTAACAACCGTCTTCAAAAGAGAAATCTTTTTGTGTTTTCCACAAGTTGATCACGCTAACAATACAAAAGGCCTATTGATTTGATTGAGGAAACGAGATTATAGGATAAGAATTATATAAAATGATTAAAATGTAATGTCAAATATAATGGTAATGAAAGAGTCCGTCACATTGATTGTCAAGTATTCTATGTATGTGAAGTTGCAGAGAATTAAACATCAATTAGAAAAGCTTATAACACTTATTGCTTTTTCCATTATTTAGTAGACATAAGAAGATTAGCTTAAATAAATCTTCTTAATAGTATGTCTAATTTTCGTTTGGTTTCACTAGAAATCAGAAAGTAAGTTGGGAGGCAAATTCTCATAGTCTCTGAGGACTAATTTTTCTTGCACACATGTCAGGATATGTGCATATTTCCATTGTTTACACATGTTTCAGTGTACCATATTTATACCTTTAATATTTTAAACTTTATAAGCTCCCTTCACCGTGGAACCAGTAAAGGAGAATAGGTTGTAAAGTTCTTTTACGTGCGTTATATGTTCTTTGAATTTCTTCCCATAGGCGCTTTCTTGGTAAATGCTATGAACTTCCCATAAAGGTTGGACCATTCTCTAGTTCGTTTAAAGAAAACATTATGACTTTATTATGACCCCACCGCCCGCCCCCCCCCCCCCCCCCTCCTTGGGAAGAATCCCGTTCAAAGGCTTGGCAAAAACGCAAATGAGGTCACAAAGAGGGGAATCTTGCCAAATGGCGGTTAGAAGAAAATGGGAAATTTAGACAATTATACTACTACATGAGAAATTTCTGCAATTTGATTGGCTTAGAGCAGTGGTATTTCATCTTAATTTGAAATACCTACATGTGAAAATTACAAACCTTCTACGGGTAGTAGTATAAACAATTAATAGCATGATTTGTACGCGAAATTTGGCATAAATACCACTCGTGATATTTCAAAATTGTCTCAAATTTCACTCGTCTAACTGCTCGTGAAATTACGTATAACAATTTTGAAATATCACTTGTGGTATTTATGCCAAATATCACTAAAAATGATGCTATTACCTATACAAATAATAAATTTCCCTAATAATAACCCTAAGCCAAGTATTCTTAAAGAGTTTGGCCAAATGTTAAATGAGATGACAAAAAGGGACATCTTGACAACTAATAGTGGGTTTTACGAAATGGCGAATTTGGCAAGACTTTACAAAAGGTTTGGCAAAAAATTAAACCAATATGAAAAATAAGCACGTCGATAATTGTGAGTTTTACGAAATGATAAATTGCGAAATTGGCCAGTTTGGCAAGGATTCATCGAAGGTCTGACACAAAATATTAGTGAGGAAACAAAAGAAGCATATTGACAGTTGGCAATTGCCACGAAAATGGCTAATTTGAGAAAATGGGGAATTGAGCAAGAATCCATCAGAGTTTTGGCAAAAACTAAGATGAAGTCGCGAAGAGGGGAATCTTGACAAATGTCAAATTAGGGCAAAAGTGGCGCGTATGCCAAAAATTCATCAAGGGTTTGGCCAAATATTCAAATGAGACGACAAAAAGGGGCATGTGAAAGTTTGAACCCAGGAGTCATTTCAAAAGTAGGTTGAGTTTGATCGTTCGGGTGAACGTAGTCCTGAATAGGACTGTTGTTGTTGACAGTGACGTAATTGACCAATCAGATCAACAACCAGAGTATAATACCATCAACTGACGTGATACAACTCACTTTGACTCTGAAGATGACTACCGCACAGGTTGTCGAAACGTCAGTCACTGTCAACAACAATAGTCCTATTCAGAACTACGTTCACCCGGACGATCAAACTCAACGTACTTTAAAAAAGGGGCATCTTGACAACTAATTGTGCATTTTAAGACAATGACAAATTGGGCAAGAATTCAAACAACGCTAAAACAACGTCACAAAACAGGCATGTCGAAGATTAAAAGAATTTACGATTGGAGAATTTAGCCTTGATTCATCAAAGCTCTGGCCAAAAAATCAAATGAGACAACAGAGGCGTATTGTCAGTTCGCGATTTTGACAGAAATGGAAATTTGACAAAATGGGGAATTGAGGAAGAATCTGAAAATGACAAATGTTCCAAAAATAGACAAATTTTTGCAGAATTTTTTATCAAAAGTCTGGACAAATGGCCTGTAGATCGGTTTTTAAGAGAATGACAACTTAGGCAGAAATGACAAATTTGGCAAGAGTTTACAAAAGGTTTGGCACAAATGAAACCAATTTGAAAAAACAAGCACGTCAATAATTGGGAGTTTTACGAGAATGACAAATTGCGAAATTGGCGAACTTTGCAAGGGTTCATCAAAGGTCTGCCAAAAATTTTAAATGAGCAACAGAAAAGGGATAATTAAAAGTTGGCGATTTCCACGAAAATAGCAAGAATCCATCAAAGGTTTTGCAAAAACTAAAATGAGGTGACAAAGAGGAGAATCTTGACAAATGCCAAATTTCGGCAAAAACGGCGAGTATACTAAAAATTAATCAAGGGTTTGGCCAGATATTCAAATAAGACCTATTACAAAAAGGGGCATCATGAAATCATATTGTGGATTTTACGAAAACAACAAATGTGGCAAGAAGTTATAAAAAAGGTTGGCAAAAATTAAAACAATATGACATGAAAGGCATGTCGATAATTGTGGATTGGAAGAAAATGACAAAAACAACCCGACAAACAGGTATATCGATAATAAGAATTTACGATTGGAGAATTTAGCATGGATTCATCAAAGGTCTGGCAACAAAATCAAGTTATTTAACGATTTTGATAAAATGGGGAAATGGACAAGAATATGAAAATGACAAATTTTTCAAAATTAGCGAATTTGTGGCGAATTTTTGATCAAAGGTCTGGGAAGATCACCTGTTGATAACTTGCGATTTTTAAGAAAAAGGCAATTTAGGCGAAAATGGCGAAGTTACCAAGAATTTATCCAAGTTTTGGCAAAAATTAAAACAAGATGAGGAAAGAAGCATGTCATTGATGGTGAGATTTTACGAAGATGCCATTTATTTTCAAAATCAACGAGCTTTGGGAAATATTCCATCAAAGAATTGGCAAAATTAAAATGAGACAACAAAAGGGGAATCTTTTACAAATAGCGATTATAATAAAATAGGAACTTTAGACGAGAAAAGACAAATTTCGGCAAAAATGATAAAAACGCCAAAAATTCATCAGAAGTCTGGTCAAATATTCAAATGAGATGACAAAAAGAGGCATGTTTTCGCAAAATTGGACATTTTCCTAAAATGTCAAGAAGGAATAAAAGGTTTGAAAAAAGATAAAACAAGATGTCAAAAAAGATGACAAAAAGGGCATCTCGGCAAATGGCTATTATAACAAAAAAGGCAAATTTGGCAACAATTCATTAAAGGTTTCGCATAAATTCAACTGAGATGGCAAAGACATGTTGACTGTTGGCGATTTTTGCAAACATTTCATATTTGGCGAAAATAGCGAATTTGGCAAGAATTGATGAAAGGCTTGCCCAAAATTCAAATGAGATGGCGGAAAAAGGCCTGTTGATAATAAGCGATTATTTCGAGGATGGCAAGTTTGGGCGATAATAGACAATTTGGGAAGAATTCATGAAAGGTTTGTACAAAATTCAAATGAGGTTACCAAAAAAGGCTATTTGACAAATTGCGATTTTTCAAACTTGGCCAGTTTCTGCCAAAAAAATGGTGAACTTGACAAAAGTTCATCAAATGTTTGGCAAAAACGCATAAATGAGTCGACACAAAGAAAACTTGTGAAAATTTGGGAACCAGTTGAAATTGAACCTCGTGTAGTCAAAGATCTAATGGTGTTGAAATGAAAGAGAATATTTGACAATCGACGTGACATTGTTATAAAGAAAAAAACAAATAATTTTTATTGTCCTTGACGCAAATATATCCACTGACTGAAATACTTCCATCAAGGCATCTAGATGAAATCACATAATTAATAATACCGTACTGAAAATAAAGATTGAACGAATGTGGCCATTCAAAACGTAAGTAATCTCTGTGGTCATAGGTGCATGATAAGTAATCCACAAAAGAACGTTTTTAGCTTTTTCGGAAATAGACTGTGTACAGTCACCCTCTCCCCTCAATAAAAAAATCGACGGGGGAAATGATCAGTTTTTTAGCCTCATTTTTTCCCGCTAAACATCACATATACTTTTGTTTTGTTTTCTATTCTTGCTGATGAAGATGTGCTGCTGGACGAGGTCGTATTTTCAAGACTGGATCAGCTAACATGTGGTTTAATATTGTAATGGTGTCGCACATTTTCGAGATTTTGAGGTGAAAAAGTTGTATACGGTAAGTGCATAGAAACAAAGAAACTACGTTGTGATCGCGAAAATTGTATTTGTCAAAAAGGGGATAAGATGGCTTCTATGGGGTCCACAGAGTAGTCCGAATAATGGGGTAGTGGTCCTTAAAGGCCATCGGCATAAACCCAGCAAAAGTATGCCAGTTTGTAAGTCAGGATTCAGAGAAAGATACTAGCCCAAAAAAGTAGAGACTTCCAAGTTATGGTTGACAGGACATTCACCCACCTATTTACCTTAGAACATCTTGCCATCACAGTGTAAATTACACCGTCTGTGATTATAAACAGTGAGATTTGTCGATTAACCTCATATACAACCAATGAAAGTACTCCTCCCATGGTATAACCCTTTCCGTTTCGACCAACTGCACGGACCAATAAGAACTGCTCCTTTTTAAAAGACAAAGACATCTTTTAAAATAACATATGCGTTTCAAAAGATAGGCCTTGTTGCAAAGTCTTATTTTTCGACAGTTCAAACTATGGTGCTGTTTCGATACCACACTTTGCGTTATTGCAAAATACGGTGCGTTTAACTCTTTTGTTCTGAGCTCACAAATCACGTCCACTCAATTGAGCTGAGAAAGTCATTCCTGGCAAAAAAGGTGCACTTTACTGGGACCAAGGTTTGCTTTAACGCATACTGCGGTATGTCAATTGTGACGTATTTTGCGTTAACTCAATCTGTGTTCTTTTTTTTTAAGAGCAAAGTTTGCCCCAAAAAATACCGCAATCCATGTCAAACGTAAAGAGTCACATTTTGAGATAAGTCGTTCAGTGTCCAACCAATAAACAGGGGAATCCAACGACTGAGTCCTCCCAAATACATTGAAAATGGCAAATTTTAGGCTTCCCATATTACAAATAGATCTACAAGGGCTTCAGTACTACATTTCCGTAAAATTCAAAAAATAATCCGTGTGGCTTGTATTTTTCAAAGGCCCTTTTTGAGGGGCTTACATTCAGAGGGAAATTTGCGTTTTAAAATCGGCTAGGCTTATACTTGGAGGGAAATTTGCGTCTCAAAGATCGAGGGGGCTAGCTTACAGTTAGAAGGAAATTTATGTCAGTAATTTGCAGAAAGTGATTAATGAAACTCGTCTTGACGACTTAGACCTTTCTAAAACACAGCCATGCAAGTAGTCCAAGTATAGTTTGTCTATATGGACCGAAGAAATCCAAGCCAAGAGTGAGGAGTGAACTACGCAAATAAACTGTGACACTTTCTGACTGCAATCATTTAGGGCATGTGATAGTTCTTTGACAAAGACATTCGGAGGGGCGATTTTACGGAGGATTTTGTGCGTTACGAACTGGGGGCTTATATTTGGAGGGGCTTATTTGCGGAATTTACGGTATTTTCTCGAAAGTTTTAGATGCAATTAACGTATTACGAAAGTGAAATTTTCTGGTTCCTCTCTCCATCACATTTTCGAATCCGAAACTTTTAGGTTTCCTTTTTTGTAAGAAAAATAAGCCTAATCTGGGGAGTAAAATGGGAAAATTAAACTTCAGAAAATAGTCGGGAATTAATTAGATAAGCGTCGAAAATAACGTAAATGAAACGATCTCCTAGAAAATTCTAGGCAATACTTGCTTCTCCGAAGAGCTATTTTACCGAATATTATCGTTGGGTTTCTCTGAATAGTCAGTATTTTGCGACAGCGCGAAATATGGTTCCCAGATCGTGGACTATTTATAGTGCTCGCTTTTCAGGCCAGGATTTGAGTTATCGCAAACTGTGGACTGTGAAAGAAAGAAGTCACATTTTGCGTTATTGGTACACAAATACTATAACCCGTACTGTAGTTATTTTATTTTGTAATCATCTGTTGTAATTGTATTTTTCTTTCTATTTTATTCTCTGTAAATAGTGTGAGTGAACCTTGAACCGTTCAGCCGTCATAACACAAACGGAAACACTAACTGTTTCCTGCGCTTGAGTTGCATAATGAACAGAAGCAATTAGCGTCATATTTTCGTAAGGGTTCACGTTTTATTCGAGTCCACAATATTCATAACAGGCAGAGTTGATTATGATCTGTATATGGACTTACATGGTGAAAATATTTTAAACAAAGCGATTTGGCTTGTCCTCTCCGACAAGTCTTAGCTATCTTAACGGATATGGGCTAAAATTAAGTTGATCGGTGCATAAATAAGAGACGGAGTATAAACTGCAGAATCCGCTCTTCATATTTTCATAACATGTAAAAACGTGAAATTTAACTTTAACGACCCACAGCCGGTATTGTTTTTACGAATTCGTCATGTAAAATGCCAAAACAACATAAAATATACTCTCCTTCGCAGCCTTGAAATCCGAAATTGTGTTGCTGATTTGGCCGCCATGTTTACTTAACCTTGAAGACAAATAATCCTACCGTCCCCGACCCGCTAAAATTGCAAATTTTGCTCGAAGACCAAACTGCAACGGAGGTTCTTTTCCAGTCCTATGCCGCGACTACCACGATAGATCGCATGACCTGATTGGCTTGCATATCACATTACGTCAGAGGACATGTTCACAAGGTATAGGTACAACGGTACACAGGTCGTGGCTAGATGGAATCCCTCAGAAGGAGGTGATCGAGGAGGACTAGAAACGAGAGTTGCTTCGGTAATCTTCGTCTCGTGAGACAAGATGGCGCATCTCGCGATCAACTTTCGTGGTCGGACTAGCAGAATGTACAAATAATGAACTTCGAACGGCATGGGAAATGTATATGAGACTGTTTCAAACTCCTCTGTTACTCAAAAATGAAGAATCTCTCGACAATAAGAGCATTAAAGGGAGCAAACACCTCAGAATTGCTATGGAATCCCTCAAAAGGAGCTTGGCATCCCAAAAAGAGAGCTTACTTTACTTATGTATAACTTGTAATGGAATCCCTCATGAGGAGTTTGGCATCTCTCAGAAGGAGGTATACTTTATTTATGTATAACTTGTTAATAGAATCCCTCAAAAGTAGGTTGGCATCCTTCAGAGAGAGGTACACTCTATTTATTTATGTACATACGTTGTAAATGGAATCCCTCTTGAGGAGTTTGGCATCTCTCAGAAGGAGGTACACTTTATTTATGTATTAACTTTATAGAATTCTTCAAAAAGAGTTTGCCTTCTCTCAGAAAGAGGCATACTTTGTTTATGTATAACTTGTAAATAAAATCCCTCAAAACGATTTTGGCATCCCTTAGAAGGAGTTTATTATATATGTGATAACTTGTCAATGGGATCCCCCATATTTTACTAGTCAGGGGCAAAGCCGGTGCACCCCCATACCCTGGTAATCACTGGGTATTAGACCAGGCCTGCCTTGTAAAGGAAGCAACTTCATTGCAGAGCAGTCTCAAACATCAAACTCAACAACACTTTCCATTTCTCACACAGCCAAAATTGTAATTAAAAGTAATTAACCTTGAGTTACAGATTAGGCATTCCAAAATTCTCCAATCGATTATGTTTACATGAACCCTCCAGCTTATATGCCCACAGTGTGTGGCAGAGAACAATGTTCCAGTTATTTCCTGTCAGAAGCAAGATTATGTGCTTCAGATCCTGTACCATGCTTTATTCAAGATTGGGTCAAATGTGGATCCCTGTGTAAGCCTGCTAATGGTCACCACTGGCTGAGACTTGTTTCCAGCAGTGTTCAATCTAGAAATTAGTCAAAGTGGGTCATATGTCCCACTTGGCATTTTAAATTGGGTCATTTCAAGAATGGTCAAGGGCAAACTATGATATTGAAACTTTGAACAACTTCACCTTTCCTATCCAGCCCATCTTCATGCTTTTCATGTTCAACTGCTATTCTGTTTTGCATAAGAAAATGAACTTAGCTTTTGATATTGTTTCCTAATAAATAAATAAATAAATAAGTTCAACAAACAAAGCTTAAATTGATCAGCAAAAGAACGTATACAGAGTGTCGAAATGTACACTCCAGTCTCTCTCTGTACAGCATGATAGGCCTGACACAAAAGCTACTCACAAGAATGAATCTCAAATGACAGTCTTTTTGCGTGCTTATTTCAGGTTAGTAAGCACACCTTTTTTTATTTTTAACATTGACTGCTGCTTTGGAAGTACTTGTATACATGAGGTAACCTTTGTTGCATCAGTATGACTCCATGATAATTTGATTTTGCATCAGAACGGAATATTCCGTGTCAATGGTGCAAAAATGCAGCCTACATTAAACACTGGTCTAGTGCTGGACATCAAAACCCCCCATACTGTGGCAAAAGTGACAGTCTAAAATGTTGAAATTTTCCACTTATGCCCTGCATTCCCTAGGTACGAGTGTGAGGGGCTTTCCACTCGCACTTAAGTGCATGAGGATTTTTGCATCCCCCACTTAATAATAGTTTGTTAAAAATGACTCCCCAAATTTTTACATATCAAGCAAGAGGATTTACAGTAAGTACATTTGTAGACTTCCTCTCGGGTTTGCATAACTGTCTCGGAATTCTCCCAACCCCTCTCATGTTTATATCAGGCTATGCAAAGATGGAAAACGTTTTCTATTGCTTAAATACAATACAAGGCTGAGCTCCTTCAGGGGGACTCCATTTACAATTTAAGCACAAACACCTCCCTCTAAAGGATGTCAAACTCCTTTTGAGGGATTCCATTTACAAATTAATACATAAATAAAATTCTACCTCCTTCTGAGGGATGCCAAACTTCTTTTGAGGAATTCTATTTATTTACAAGTTACAGGGTTTGTATAGGTCATGGAAAACCTGGAAAATCATGGAATATAAGAATTTCATTTTCCAGGCCTGGAAAGTCATAGAATTTAATGGGAGTTCAGGCTTGTAATCTAAGTCATGGCAAATTAAAGTTTTCTTTGTTAGTTTAGTTACTGCAGACAACAAACCAAGGACATTGTAACAGAGAGGAGTAATTAAACAGCACAAAAAGCATGCATTCTGCTAGTCTGACCATGAAAGTTGATGGTGAGATGCGCCATCTTGTCTCACGAGCCAAAGATTACCGAAGCAACTATCGTTTCTAGTCCTCCCCGATCATCTCCTTCTGGTTGTGGCTAGATGAAATCCCTCAGAAGGAGGTGATCGGGGACTAGAAACGAGAGTGGATTTTGCGATCAACTTTCACGGTCGGACTAGCAGAATGTACAAATAAAGAACTTTGAACGGCATGGGAAATGTATGTGAGATAGTTTCAAACTCCTCTGTTACTCAAAAATGAGAAACCTATCAATAATCAGAGTAAAAAGGAGCAAAAACCTAAGAATTGCTATTACGGAATCCCTCATATGGAGGTTGGCATCCCCCAGAAGGAGGTGTTAATTTTTAACTTGTAATAACAGAATCCCTCTAAAGGAGTTTGGCATCCCTCAGAAGGAGGTAGAACTTTATTTATGTATTAACTTTTAAATGGAATCCCTCAAAAGGAGTTTGACATCCTTTAGAGGGAGGTGTTTGTGCTAAAATTGTAAATGGAGTCCCCCTGAAGGAGCTCAGCCTTGTATTGTATTTAAGCAATAGAAAACGTGTAGCCTGGTATAAACACGAGAGGGGTTGGGAGAATTCAAGACAGTCATGCAAACCCGAGACGAAGTCTACAAATGTACTTACCATAAATCCTCTAATGAGACCCGCCCCCCCTTTTCAGAGGAGTAAAGTTAATAAGTTACCCCTCTCTATTAAGCCCCCCCTCCCCCCTCCCCCTCCATTCTTCACAAAAAATTAACATGGACTGATCAGTTGTGGTTGGGGAAGGTTTGGTCTTCGGTTGCATGACCTCCAATCTCATGTGCTTAACTTTTCCAACTTTACACTCTATTTCTCTGCGGAGAATTGTTACCATTTGCTTTTTGTTAGAAAAAGCAGTATAACACCCGGGAACCACAAGTCCATCCTTGAGAAACCTTGCTCCCATCGATGCGTTTCGCTAAATTAAGTAAGCCCCCCTCCCCTCAAAAGTGCTTGGAAAAAAAGAAGCCCCCCCAGGGGGGCTTAATAGAGGATTTAGGGTACATGCAGCTGTAAAACCATGCAGACAATAAACAGTGGAAATAGAAATTATTATGATTCACTTCAGTTGGGTGGAAATAGAAATTAATTTTTTACTTGTATTTTCCTTGCTTGGAAGCTGGTTGTTTATTACTGGGGGGAAGGGGGTATTTTGCTGGGAGATCATAAAAGTCATCATTGGTGTTAGGGGATCATTTTCGGAAAAGGGATCATTACCTGGTGGGGCGGGGGGGGGCAGTTTAATAAATCTTATGAAAGTAGTACAAAGTAGTAATAATTGAATGTGGCAGATATGAATAGTAAACAATACGACTGTGGATAAAGTATGTGGTGAAGTTTGATGTGAAGCTATAATATTCCTACAGTCCACAGCAATAAGGTGGAGGGGGGGGGAGTCACTTGCACAATATGTAAAAATAATTATGGGAGACATTTCTAACAAACTATGATTAAGTGGGGGATGCAAAGTCTGTGGAGTGGAAAACCCCTCACACTCACACCCAAGGAATGCAGGGCATAAGTGGGAAACTTCAACGTCTAGACTGTCACTTTTGCCACAGTATGGGGTTTTTTGATGTCCAATACTGGACCAGTGTTTAATGTAGGCTGCATTTTTGCACCATTCATACGGAATATTCCGTTCTGATGCAAAATCAAATTATCATGGAGTCATACTGATGCAACAAAGGTTACCTCATAATTATATAAAAGTACTTCCAAAGCAGCCGTCAAATTGAATGTTAAAAATAAAAAAGGTGTGCTTACCAGCCTGAAATAAGTACACAAAAGACTGTCATTTGAGACTCATTCTTATGAGTAGCTTTTGTGTCAGGCCTATCATGCTGTACAGAGAGAGACTGGAGCATACATTTCGATACTCTCTGTATATGTTCTTTTGCTGATCAATTCATGCTTTGTTTGTTGAACTTGTTTTTTTTTTTCATTATTTATTATGAAACAATAACAAAAGCTAAGTTCATTTTCTTATGCAAAACCGAATAGCAGTTGAACATAAAAAGCATGAAGATGGGCTGGATAAGAAAGGTGAAGTTGTCCAAAGTTTCAGTATCATAGTTTGCCCCAGACCATCCAAGTGGAACATATGACCCACTTTGATTAATTCACCAGTGGTGACCATTTTTAGCAGGCTTACACAGGGATTCACCTTTGACACAACCTTGAATAAAGCATGGTACAGGATCTGAAGCACATAATCTTGCTTCTGACAGGAAATAACTGGAACATTGTTCTCTGTCACACACTGTGGGCATATAATCTTGAGGGCTCATGTAAACATAATCGATTGGAGAAGTTTGGAATGCCAAATCTGCAACTCAAGGTTAATTACTTTACAATTTTGGTTGTGTGAGAAATGGGCAGTATTGCTGAGTTTGATGTTTGAGGTTGCTCTGCATAGCAATTTATTTGCTTCCTCTAGAAGGCAGGCCTGGTCTAATACCCAGTGATTACCGGTGTACGGGGTGCACCGGCTTTCCCCTGACTAGTTAAATATGGGGGATTCCATTAACAAGTTATCACATAATAAACTCCTTCTAAGGGATGCCAAAATCCTTTTGAGGGATTTTATTTACAAGTTATACATAAACAAAGTGTACCTCTTTCTGAGAGAAGGCAAACTCTTTTTGAAGAATTCTATAAAGTCTATACATAAATAAAGTGAACCTCCTTCTGAGAGATGCCAAACTCCTCATGAGGGATTCCACTTACAAGTTATACATAAATAGAGTGTACCTCTTTCTGAAGGATGCCAAACTCTTTTTGAGGGATTCTATTAACAAGTTATACATAAATAAAGTGTACCTCCTTCTGAGAGATGCCAAACTCCTCATGAGGGATTCCATTACAAGTTATACATAAATGAAGATCTACCTCCTTGTGAGGGATGCCACTCTCCCTCTGAGGGATTCCATTTACAAGTTTAAAATTAACGCCTCCTTCTGAGGGATTCCATAGCAATTCTGAGGTGTTTGCTCCCTTTAATGCTCTTATTGTCGATAGATTCTTCAGTTTTGAGTAACAGAGGAGTTTGACACAGTCTCGTATACATTTCCCATGCCGTTCGAAGTTCTTTATTTGTGCATTCTGCTAGTCCGACCACGAAAGTTGATCGCGAGATGCGCCATCTTGTCTCACGAGCCGAAGATTACCGAAGCAACTCTCGTTTCTAGTCCTCCTCGATCACCTCCTTCTGAGGGACTCCATCTGTACCGTTGTATTTATGTCCTGTCTTGTGAACATGTCCTCTGACGTAATGTGATATGCAAGCCAATCAGGTCATGCGATCTATCGTGGTAGTCGCGGCATAGGACTGGAAAAGAATCTCCGTTGCAGTTTGGTCTTCGAGCAAAATTTGCAATTCTAGCGGGTCGGGGACGATAGTAAAATTTGTCTTGCAAGGTTAAGTAAACATGGCCGCCGAAAGGCTGCGAAGGAGAATATATTTAATACTGTATTGGCATTGTACAACAAGAACTTCGAAAAAACAAGACCGGCTGTGCGTCGTTAAAGTTAAATTTCACGTTTTTACATATTCTAAAAATATGAAGAGCGCATTGAGTAATTTTTCTCCGGCTCTTATTTACGTATCGATCAGCTTAATTAATTTTATCCCATATTCAGTTAAGTTAGCTAATACTTGTCGAAGAGGACAAGGCAAATCGCTTTGTTTATAATCTTTTCACCATCTACGTCCCTGTACAGATCATAATCAAATCTGCATCCTATGAATATTGCGAACTTGGACTTGGATAAAACGCGAGCGCTTACGAAAATATGCCGCCGGCTATGACTGATCGTTTCCATTTCTGATATGCATAGCTAGCGATCATAGACCGATCTTTTAAGCATAAAACGCGTAAGTTCGCTGTTTGTGTTGTATTCTTCATTAGCGCAGGAAAAAGTTAATGTTTTTCTAATATGACCGATGACGGCTGACCGTGAAAAGGTTGTAAAATCACTAGCTATATAGTTTTTCTAGAAAGGTGTCTTTGACTTTCGGTGGTTCATTGGTAGGACACAGTTTGAGTTATCGCAAAATGTGACTCCTTTCTTAAAGTCCACAGTTTGCGATAACTCAAATCCTGGCCTGAAGAGCGAAGCCTGTATAAGGTCCACGATCTGAGAACCACATTTCGCGCTGTCGCAAAATACGGAATTTATTCAGGGGCACCCAACGAGCGTTTTCTGTAAAATATCTGTTCGGAGAAGCAAATATTGCCTAGAATTTTCTATCACTTGAGGACGACTAAAAATTTCTAGATGATCGTTCCACTTCTGTAAAATTTTGGATGCTTATCTCACAAATTTTCTACGATTTTCTGAAGTTTAATTTTTCCATTTTACTGCCCAGGTTAGGCTATTTCTCTTACAAAAAAGGAAACCTAAAATTTTCGCATTCGAAAATGTGATTTAGAGAGGAATCAGAAACATTCTCACTTTCGTAATACGTTAAATTGCATCTAAAATTGTCGGGAAAATAATAGTGAAGCCCTTGAAGGTCTAAAAGTTCTCTGGGTAGCCTAAAAAGTGTTTTCAATGTATTTAGGAGGACGCAGTCGTTGGTTACCCCTGGTTATTGGAAGGACATGGAATGACTTATCTCAAAGTTCGCCATGGTTTGCGATATTTTTTTGGCGCAAACCTTGGTTTTCAAACTTAGAACACAGATTGAGTGAACGCAAAATAAGTCACAATTGTCAGACCACATTATGCGTCAGATCAAACCGTGGCCCCAGTAAAGTGCACCTATTTTTGCCAAGAATGATCTCTGACGCCGTTCAGGTAAGTTGAGTGGACACGAATTGTGAGCTAAGAACAGAAGAGTTAAATGCTGTATTTTGCAATAACGCAAAGGGTGGTATCGAAACATCACCATAGTTTGAAATGTCGCAAACTAAGACTTCTGCAACAAGGGCCATAGTTTGAAACTCATATGTTATTTCAAAATATGTCTTTATCTTTAAAAGAAGGACAGTTCTTATTGGTCCTTGCCGGCAGTTGGTCGAACCGAAAAGGGTGGTTGTACTATGGGAGAAGTACTTTCATTGAGTGTAGATGAGGTTGATCGGCAAATCTTCCTGTTTTAAACCACAGAAGGTTTAATTTGCACTGCCATGCCATTGATGTTCTAAAGTAACTAGCTAGGTGGATGAATGTCCTGTCAATCATAACTTGGAAGTCTCTACTTTTTTGGCTAGTGTCATTCTCTGAATCCTTACTGCCAAACTGAAATTTTTGCTTGGTATATGCAGCTGACCTTTCAGAACCCCTACCCCATTATTACATGTATACTGCCTATTCTACGGACCCTATAGAAGCCATCTTATCCACTTTTTGACAAATATAATTTTCGCGATCACAATATATGTATAGTCTTTTCTTACTATGCATGTACCTTATAAAGTCAACTTTGCAACCGCGACTCTTCTGTTGACACCATTATAATGTTCAACCTCATTATAGCTAATCTAGACGTGAAAATGCGACCTCGTCCAGCAGCACATCCCCATCAGGATGAAAAGAAAACAACAAAATACTGTATATATGTGTGATGTTTCAATTCGCGGGAAACATAATCGAAAATGATGCTAAAAAAACTGATCTTTTCCCTCATTGAGTTTTTCTGTTGGGGGTAGAGGGTGGCTGTACAAAGGTTACTGCCAAAAACAGTTAAAGATGTCGTTTTCTTCATTACTTCTGATTTACCTATGACTACAGGAATTACTGTGTTTTTATGGCCACATTTGATGGAGCTTAATTTAGTACCCTTTTCTGAATTAGTTAATTCCATCTCGATGCATTGATGGAAGTATTTCAGTCAGAGGATATATCTTCGTCAACGACAATGAAAATGCTTTGTTTTTTCTTGATAACTATGTCAAGTCGATTGTCAGATATTTCTCTGTCATTTCATCAACAGAGGGGGACCACAGAGGTTCAATCTCAACTGGTACCCAAATTTTCACATGCTTTCTTTTTGTCAACTCATTTATGAGTTTTTGCCAAGCATTTGATTAGCCTTCGTCGACTTCACCATTTTGGGCAAAAATTTGCCTTCTTCGAAAAATCAGTCATTGTCAAGGTAGCCTTTTTTGGCATCTCATTTGAATTTTGATCAAACCTTTCATGTATTCTTCCCAAATTTGCCATTTTCGCCAAAATTTGCTATCCTCGTAAAAATCTCTAATTACCAACTGACCATTTTTCGCCATGTCATTTGGCAAGCCTTTCATTTCCTCTCGCTAAAGTCGCTATTTTCGCCAAATTTGTCATTTTTGTAAAAATCGAAAACTGTCAACATGCAACATGCCACTTTTTGTCATCTCATTTGAATATTTGGCCAAACCCTTGATGAATTTTTGGCATACACGCCATTTTTGCCGGAATTTGCCTTTTATCACCTAAATTTGCCATATTCTTAAAATCACTATTTGTACAAGATGCCCGTTTTTGTCTTCTCACTTAAATGTTGCCAAACCTTTGATAGATTTTTCCAGAAATTCGTTGATTTCGTAAAAAATGGCACTTTCGTAAAAACCCACAATTAACGACATCCTTCCTTTTGTTATCTTGTGTTAATTTTTGCCAAACCTTTGATAAATATCTTGCCAAATTAGCAATTTTCTACAAAGTTGCTATTCTCGCTAATTATCGACAGGCAATTTTCCTACACCTTTGATGAATCCTTGTCAAATTCGCGAATTTTACAACATTTGTCATTTTCGTTGAAACCCACAATTATCGACATGCCTGTTTCGTCATCTTGTTTTAATTATCAAACCTTTTATAAATTCTTGCCAAATTTAGCATTTTCGTAAAACTCACAATTATCGACATGCCTCGTTTGAATTTTGACAAACCTTAAATGAACTGTTGCCCAATTTGCCATGTTCATTATTATCGCCATTTGTCAAGCTAGATGCCCCTTTGTGTCATCTCTTTGTTAAACCTTTGATAACTCTTTGCCAAATTTGCGATCTTCGCAAAATTTGTCATTATCCTAAAAATCGCCAACTATCAACATGCACCTTTTTGTCATCTCATTTGAGTATTTGGCCAAACCCTTGATGAATTTTTGGCACACTCGCTATATATGTGGAAATTTGCCTTTTGTCAATATTGCCTTTTTGCCACCTCATTTGAGCTTTTGTCAGATCATGGATGGATTTTTGCTCAATTCCCCCTTTTCCCAAATTTCCCATTTTTGTGAAAATCGCCAACTGACAATATGCCTGTTTTGTTGTGTCGTTATCTCAATCCTTGCCAAATTCGCCGGTTTCGCAAAATATGTAATTTTCGTAAAGCCCACAATTATCGACACACCTCTTTTGTCATCTTGTTTTAATATTTGCCAAACCTAAATAAGTTTTTTCCAAATTTGTCATTTTCGTAAAATCGCTATTTGTCAAGATGCTCCTTTTTGTCATCTCATTAGAATATTTGGCCAAACCCTTGATGAATTTTTGGCACACTCGCCATTTTTGCCGAATTTGCCTTTTTCGCCTAAATTTGCCATTTTCTTATTATAATCGCCATTTGTCAAGAATCGGCTCTGTCACCTCAATCGAGGTTTTTCCAAACCTTTGATGGATTCTTGCCTAATTCCCCGATTTCTCAAACTTGCCATTTTCGCGAAAATCGTCAACTGTCAATATGCCTCTTTTGTCGTCTCATTTAAATTTTTTGCCAGACCTTTAATGAATCCTTTGCCAAATTCGCCAATTGCGCAAAAAATGTCATTTTCGTAAAACCTACAATTATCGACATGCCTCCTTTGTCATACTGCTTACATTTGTGTCAAACTTTAATAAATTTTTGCCAAATTTGTCATTTTCATAAAATTGTCATTTGTCAAGATGCTCTTTTTTGTCATCTCATTTGTATTTGGCCAAACCCTTGAACTCTCCATTTTTGCCGAAATTTTCGTTTTCGCCTAAATTTGCCATTTTCTTATAATCGCCTTTTGTCAAGATTCCCCTCTTTGTCACCTCAATTTGAGGTTTTGCCAAACCTTTCATGGATTCTTGTCCATTGCCCGTTTTCTTTAATTTGCCAATTTCGCGAAAATCGCCAACTGTCAATACGCCTCTTTCGTTTTCTCATTTAAATTTTTTGCCAGACCTTTACATGTAACGAATCCTCTGCCAAATTCGCCAATTTCGCAAAATATGTCATTTCCGTAAAACCCACAATTATCGACATCCCTCTTTTATCATCCTGCTTACATTTTTGCCAAACTTTTATAAATTTTTGCCAAATTTGTTATTTTTATAAAATTGTTATTTGTTAAGATGCCCCTTTTTGTCATCTCACTTGTATTTGGCCGAAGCCTTGAACTCTCCATTTTTTTGCCGAAATTAAATTTGCCTTTTTCGCCTAAATTTGCCATTTTCTTATAATCGCCATTTGACAAGATTGCCCTCTTTGTCACCTCATTTGAGTTTTTGCCAAATTTTCGATGGATTCTTGCCCAATCACCCATTTTCTCAAGTTGCCTATTTCGTGAAATCGCCAACTGTCAATATTGCTGGTTTGTACTTGACGTCACGGCGGCCATGTTGGTGGTCAAGAACAAAAGCATTTCTCTCCTCTGGGAACCAAACTCTATTTTCATGTTAATTCTTCGAGAAAAATTATATGTATTGACCGCCAGCATGGCCGCCTTGTCTCGCGGTTGCAAACCAAGATTGCCTCTTGTGGTCTCATTTAAAATTATGCCAGACCTTTGGTAAATCCAAATTCGCCAATTTCGCAAAATTTATCATTTTCGTAAAACCCACAATTATTGACATGCCTCCTGTTTTAATTTTTGCCAAACCTATAAATTCTTGCCAAATCTGTAATTTTCGTAAAATCGCCATTTGTTAAGATGCCCCTTTTTGTCATCTCATTTGAATATTTGGCCAAACTCTTGATGAGTTTTTCGCATACTCGCCATTTTTGCCCAAATTTCCCTTTTTCGCCCAAAATTTGCTATTTTCTTATAATCGCCATTTATCAAGATTTCCCTCTTTCTCACCTTATTTGAGTTTTTGCAAAACCTTTGATGGATTCTTGCCAGTTTCTCTAATTTGCCATTTTCGTGAAAATTGCCAGCTGCCAATAAGCCTCTTTTGTTGTCCTATTTAAACTTTTTCCCAGACCCTTGATGAATCCTTGCCAAATTCACCAATTTCCCAAAATGTCATTCTTGCAAGACCCACGATCATCGACATGCCTCTTTTTTCATCCTGTTTTAATTAGGGTTAGGGTTATAAATATTTTATAAATTCTTCTCAAATTTGCCCTTTTCGTGAACAATAGAAAAGTGAAAAAGCTAACAGGGATAATTCGCCATTTTCACATCTTCCATAATAGGCCTTGTTTTGCATAAGCAGCTTTAATTTCTCTTGGACGACTGTAATACCCAGGGGAAATAAAGTGCAAGGGTCATGGAAAAATTTGGGGGCGGGGGGCAAAGAAGGCGTGTTATGGGAGATGTGAAAATGGCGGATGAAGAGTAAAAAATCGCCTTTCTTTGTATACGCCACTTCCACATTTCCCATAATGCGCCTTATGTTCCCCCCAAAATTTTGCATAAGCAATGTTTTCAATTTCTCTCGGGACGGCTATAATACCCAGGAGAAAATAAGGTACAAATAAGGGCAAATAAGGTGCATTATGGGAAATTTGGAAGTGGCGTATATTACATTTTTTTAAAAAAAGCTAGTTTGCTTTCGTCTTCATGACTATGCACGATTCCCATAATGTATGCCTTCTCTTCTTTAGGAGATTCTTCCCAAAGAGAGGTCAATTCGGCCCTTACTATACTACTTAAATAAGGAGGCACAGCTTTTGATGCACTTTGTACATGGACAACGGATTACCCCAATGATTCAAACGCTAGGGCCGTTTATTCCTGGTATAAACTGGAAAATTCAATATTTAGGCCACGTCACGTCACGATACCAATTACCGGTAAGCCATTTAAGGCCTCCTTTATATGTAGAAACGTTGTCCAGGGTATAAGAGTTTAGCCGTCCTGGGTGCCAACGTTTCGCGCATTTTCGCTCGGCTAGAAGGATGCCGCGCCTAGACCGATCACCCTTTCGATGGTAGGGGGCCACCGTTTCTCCACACAAACACTTTGAAAGCATGCGCGCTCGCTGTTTTAGACAATCAGAGCGTGCGCGCGCTGTTAGCTTGGGCAAAGGGGTCAGTTTTATTCTCATAAAATTGATCGTTAAAGGAAGAGACACCCTTTTCCCGGGATAATTTTTCTTCATATAAATGGGGCCTATAAAGTCAGTGCTACCTTAGCTTCCCCACCAACCTACAGCCTGTGGTCAAGCAGGGTACAAGGGCACGCAGGGGGACTTATTTAATGGTGGATGAACTCGTTATAATACAATAGCCATCCCTACAAGCACTGTCAAACTTTCAGTTATAGATGAATATAAAAGCAACTAGTTAACCCTTAGAAAACTAGCTCTGGGTCAGTCTATACATCAGGCAAAAAACTGCATGCTATTAACCCTTCCATAAGCTTAATATAAAATCGTTCCTTTCTCATGCATGTCTTGATACCCCTGTACCCTGAGAGAAAAGGAAGTGCAACAGAGATAACATTCCCCACAGGTTAGCATCTATAAGCAAACATTCAGATACTGTAAGTATGAGAGGAGGAAAATTGATTCAGGAAAAGGTTAAGATCTGTTCATTCAAAGAATGGTATTCTCTTTTAAATTTTCAGTGTATAGCTGAAAAAAAATCCACGTGATATGCCATTTTCCCAGTAAGTTAATACATTATATTTGATACGTGATTTCACCAGCCTTTGTGAAGGAGATACGTAGAAATAGTAGCAGCACATGCATAACTGCTGAAGAGACGTTATACAAAAATAGCAATTTATAAAATACAATTGGATAATACTAATGAGCTCTTAATTTTGCACATTTATTTTGGTTGCTTTATATCATGCACTGAAGACGAGGGAGAACCCCGCCTAAGATCTAAATTGAAGGAATCCATCCCAAGTACATAATGATAATAGTTAATGCTTACAGTGTATTGGCTGGGCTGTCATTAAGAGGCGGGGGGCTGGGATCTCCTCTGGCTACTATGAACGTGGTCCCCAGCTACTTTCATACGAAAATTGCAGAAAAATAGAATCTAAAGAAATCCCTAGCCATTTGATCAACGCCTACTTGTGATATTTAACCGGCAACTTGAAATCTCGGCGACAACAGTGGAACTATTAGGTAACCTTAAACCTAGTGATTTATTTTACTTGGGCTTGGGTAACATTCCTATTGAATGCAATTAAGGTAAGAACTTAAAAACTCACTTAAGTCCAGGTTTCCATGTAGGCACTATCATAAATCATTCTATAGCCCTCAAATATCCTTTATATCCCAGACGCTATGATAAACCATAATAGGAAATTTTTTTATGGTTGACATTTATGTGTACGATCAAATTTTAGAGTGAAATATCAGGAAAATGTCTAAAAAAGTCAAAATTGCCAGCAAATAAAAAAGGAAAGCACCTAGCACTGGACTTCCCAATTGGTACCACTTCATGTAAAATCTCTCCCAGGATTAAAGGTTATGAGAGCAAATATCCCAGCCGTATAAATTCTTGCTTAATAAGTTTGTTAATTTATTGACACTTGATTTAATAATGAACGATGAATGACAGAAATTTGAGGAATCATGCCCATAAATTTATTTTTCAGGAAAAATGCCATCTTGAATTTGGAGCAATTTAATAAAAGCTGGTTAAAAAGTTAAGGTGTATGTTTCAAAATTACCTGACTCTTATGAGGAACCCAGCATTTAATTAGATCGATACAATTATCCTTTTGACTGCCTACCATCGTATACAAGTACTAAATATTTACAGATCTTTATGATTTGATCCCTACCATTGTTCTCTCTTTCCTAATGTTAATATCAATACTACAAAACGTTGATTTACTGAACCAAATATCATGACTCAATTGTTTTCCTTTTCTAATTTGTGAAAATATTGTTCTGTGACGGGGTTCTGTCCATGGAAAACCTGACCTCCCTTCTGAAGAGAGCATCTTTAGATACAAAATCTGCAAAGATAATGGATCAACATTAGGACCTGTTGATACTTTATTTGGCAGGTATTTAAGTAAGGGGTTGGTGGGCTGAAGCATTTGAGAATGGGGTACAAAAGTGACTTATCCATCCATGGCTGAAAATTCTAACCTCTATGTAATAGTAAATGTGGAACCTGCATTTTGTGTTTGATAAAATCAAAATACCCAGCCTTTTACCTCCCTTCCCCATAACATAACTGTTAATGATAACTTCCATGTGAAACTAACTCTTGCACATTGTAAGTGACCACCTCCCATAATTGATTAGGGATCCAAAAACATCAAACTTTTTACAATCAAAGACTCTTGTAATGTCCTACACTACTCTTACAGTATGTACAATGCTTTTCTAATATAGCAGCTGTGAATTCAAGAAACCTCTCAAATTCATCTGAACTTGAGTTCCATTAACAGAACACAAGATAAAAAAAGCAATGGTCATCCTTCTACCATTTAGGCCTGCCAAGGGTTAAATTGTTTGCCAAACTGGAATATGTTTTCTTGCAAAATAAGATCGAGTCTATACTAAAGATCACTAAAGGGGTTCATTCATAAGGTGAGGAAGAAAACATAGGCAGGAAGGTCTTGAACACGTAAGCAGGTAAGCAATGTCTGACACACTTCCATTTCAACTTTAACCAATTGCTGCTGAGTTAAAGTCACTACAATTATGAGGAAACTGAGACTGCTCAATTGGTCCTGAGAAGAAACCACATTCTTTGATTATACAGCAAGGTACTATGGTTACAACCTTGCTCCTGCTATTTCATTATTGTGATCAACTACTCTCTGCATCTGTTCCTTGACCGCCTAAATAAGTGAGGTTTACTGAATCAGCCTAATCAGAGCAGAAGACAACCTGCTGTTTGCGAGATCTTACCAAGCTTGGATTCGCAAACAACCTAGCACTTGTAGCAGGACTAGAAGAGGTTAGTAGAACTTGCTGTCCACACATTAATTTCATTAGGTGCTTTTACTCATCATTGGGCCAGTAGTGAACAACCAGCAGCCATTCACTAGTACTTTGAAATCCGAGATGAGCTCTCAGTACATGATGGTGTAATATTCAAGGGCCAGCGATGCATCATACCGCACACCCTAAAACAAAAGATCAAGCAGAAGCTACACTACTCCCTTATTGGGTCCAAGGTTGTTTATATAGAGTACAGGAGACAGTATACTGGCCAAGCACAAATGCTGAAATCACTGACTACATCCAGAAATGCGACATCTGAATGTCACTTCAGAGTAACTAGACTAAAGGACCACTTATCTGTCATGAGCCCACATCAAGGCCATGGGAGAAAGTTGCCACTAACATCTTCACACTTGATGACAATTAGAATTATCTCTGCAAAGTAGATTACTACTCTGGGTACTCTGAAGTGGATCAGTTACACAGCAAAACAGGAACTGTCATCACAAAGAAACTTAAGAGACATTTTGTCACACATGGAACATCAGTTAATTCTAATGAATTGCTAAGTGGCAATGAACCACCCTTTAACTCTGCAGAATTTGAGAAATTTTTGCAATCACCTGGGACTGAACAATCATGTAACCAGCTCCCTGAGCTACCGCCAAAAGAATGAACGAGTAGAAAACACAGTCAAGACTGCAAAGAGCTTAATCAAGTAAGCCAAAGCATCAGGAGCCAATTATTTTCTTTCTCTACTAACCTGGAGAAACTCCCCAACAGAGGGGCTGAGCACCTCGCCAGCTCAGCGTATGTTTGGGTGACGTACGCGAACCCACCTTGAAGGAGATCTGGCCATTGGTGAAAGGTGAGACAGTCAAAGTAATGCCACTTCTCTGTGACAAGAGCCAGACATGGTTCAAAGCAGAAATAGAAGAACTAGCAGATGTGCGATCCTATAACATGAATCTGACAGAAGATGGGAGAATCCTCCGCAGAAACCACAGACACCTCTGCAGGAGCAGAGAGCCATTCTACAACTCACAACCTAGTGAGGCTCCTGTAGCCCTGCAACCCCCGGATATGGTCGCCTATCTAGAGAAAGTCCAAAGACCTCACCCAACAAAGGGTCAGTCATTCCCATCAGTGCCATCTTTGGGGGGACCAGTCTAAACAGCCAACCAAAACCCCTGTTGCAATACTTAGCAAGGCCCAACCTCTGTGCACGACAAGTAACAAGTCTCAGCTAGTTGAAAATGGGATCACAAGAGCTGGTTGGTTGTCAAAGCCACCTGGCTATTTAAAAAAACTTTATGCTTGACTACACCTGATGATTGTTGGAGACAGTTAAAAAATAGGGTCTTTTTCTCGTTCTTTTTCTTGCTTAGACATTGAACACTTTTGAAACTGTTGACTTTGTTGAAAACGTTCTGTGTTCAGTGCTGTGGCTGATGTTCTTATGCTTTCACTAGTTACAGTGTATTAAGTGCATGCCCACTGTGCAGTGAAGTTTTTTTCTATTTTCATTTTATTTGTTAAAAAAAAGAAAGAAGGAAAGGTGTCATGGTAAGCCTGTGGTGGTACGTTGTAACCCACATGACCTAAAAAACAGGTGCTTTTGTAGTAGCTTTGAGGCGGTCATTAAAGATTGAATTTGTCTTTATTGAGCATTTGAGACTGCTATCGTTAGACTAAGCATAAAATTGTGCAGAGTCTCTGAGAGCTTTGATGTTGTTGAGAATTAATTTTAATGACAGCAAGTGTCTTCGGTGAAAAGTCAGTCTCCAGAAAAAATGCATAATTTTCTTCCTGGTAGACCTTCTTTGTTGCATGTGACCAGCTGGAAATTCTGCACAATTTCCAAATACTTCTTGTGCACAATCAACAGCCACGAAGATGTTTCATTAGGCTGGTAGAAGATTTTGAGTGATAAATCATCTTACCTTAACTTTATCGAGTAGTGAATGTTACTAGCTAATGCATTTTCATGCACACCATAAAAAAGACAACATTTATGCAAAGGACAATATTTAACCACTAGTGCATTACAGGGAAAATATATACATACATTGTATCAATGAAGCTTATCAGCCAATCCAAGCCTTTGTTTGCTTCTTTTAATCCCTGGTTTTCTTTCATGCCTGTAAAAAAGATTGAAAATTAAAAGAAAATATAACTCAAGAATTGGTTTTTTTTCATTAACATTCTAAAATTCATGGACAAGAGAACTTTTATTACACGTCTCTATACAGCTACAGAGAGTGTCTACAGTAATAAAGAAAAGATATAACCTCATGATAAAATTATGACAAGATGTGAGTTTGTGCTATCAGGACATTAAGCAGCAATTGGCAGAAGTCTGTATTTAATTATTCTGAACTTCAGAAGTACATGTATATTAAAAAGTATAAGAAGCCCGTGTGTCTAGACTTTGTGATTTAAGTCTGCTTTGTTGTGTGAATTGTATGTTTTTGCCTCCAATCTCAACAACTTTATTCTTAGTGAATTGTGCAGATGTCCTTTCTGATGGATTCTAATGTTTTTTCCAGTTCGTCAGAGTTTCTTGAAGCGTTTAGTACAGGAAGTTGAGCAGTCATGCAGTTTCTATTACATAAAGATGCATGCACTAAACAACTCCCTGATACATTATGTACATCTTTATCAAGAGAACATTGAAGCAAATGGGATTTTCAAGAATAAAATTGAGGGCAAGCTGAGAAAAATGCCCAGAAATTTATCAGAACAAAATTTATTTGGTTTTCATCGGTTTATCATGTCATGTGATGATCTCAGTGCTTGCACAAGTTATGGGCATACTGTACATACTCTTGTTGGCTTTCATAGGCTACGTTAACAAACAGCAGAATATCAAAATCTACATGTACTCATTAGAATCTGATGAAATTTGGCAGAATTCCTGTTAATATAATTCCACTTTATATGAAGGAAACATAAAAAATTAAAGTTGAACAAACTTTAAAGAGTTTGTCACACTCAGTAGAGTATAATTACTTTTTTCTCACTACACAGTGGCCACAACTCTTAAGGCAAAAGTTTGGAAAAATTAAACAATACCTCACATTGCTGATTGGTTACATTTACATGACTGTACCACATGAATAGGAAAATGGAAATTAGAAATGTTGATGTCGGGTAAGCAGGCATTTTGTGGGGAGGAAGGATATACAACTCCCCTAAAAATACTGTGAGGGAGGCTAGCTTACAGAAACAAAATGAGACAAATTTTTGCAGGAAAAAGCTGAGGATGATAAAGGTATGGTATTTAATACTGGATGATTAACGAGGGAAGGAGAGTGGAATTTATCTAACTCACCTATTAAAAAATCTTTGAATAAAGTTGAAGTTAAGTTAATCTACATTTTAGCATAACTCAGGTGACTAACATGGTGCTCTGGCAGTGCACTATTCTTCATAAAACAGACCAAACCAAGCAGTGTAGATTTTAGTTACAAGTACACAGTATGAGTACATTTGTGTAAGGTCTTCAGCATTTAATAACAACTGTTTGATATCAACCGGAAACTACATAGCAGACCAAAGTCCTTTTTATTTGCCTCTTTCAAACTGCCCATAATACACCTTGTTTACCCTTGTTTATCTGATACACAGTGACTCAAGTATCACATGTCTTGGAGGAATATAGGAGGTGGCTGAACAGCATGACAGTTCACATTATGGTAACTTTAAGAACAGGAATTGTATACGGCCCCCACGACTAAGAACCTGCATTTTTCCAAGTTAGTCTAAACAGGCTCTTATAGAAATGGTAATTAGCACATTAGTTAAGCCTATTTAGGTTCTTAAAAAGGTTATTATTTTTTGAAGAAAAAAAAGAAAGACAGGTACAGCTAAGAGTATTTAAAAGTGATTCAACTTATTATTAACTGGCTTGTTGAAAGGTGGGCCCAGTTCATAAAATTTTATGCTTTCAATTTTTTTTCCGGTGCATATTTCTAGCAATTACTGGTGGGGGTGTGCCATCCTACACTTCAATTCCTGACCCTAGACTTATTTCAGACCAATACCTATTACGCAAATGTAAGGCAGTACCCTTCCAAGATTTTTTGTTCACAGAACAAACACCATCAATAATTATTAACTGACCAATTGGTGGGGGGGGGGGGGGTATTCCTGGGAATTCATGGTGGGGGGAGGTGTGTTGTCTTGCTCTCCAAATCCTGACCCTACAATTTATTTCAGCTCAATACCTCTGAGACAAATGTAAGGGAAAACTCCCCCAAGAATTTTCATTGTCTTTACTTATGGTGATAAACACTACTGGCTGTGATAAATGAAGATGTGTTTGAAGCTAGAGTACTATGCTTTTTCATTGCCTCCTTCAAAAGTTGCTACGATGAGTACCTTTTGTGATTTTTCTTCACTTTTTGTTAAAGTTAAACCTTTTGATGAGTTTTTTCCCTTCCAAAACGTGATTGCAAATCTCTCTGTGTGAGTAAGTACATCCATTGAATAAAGACATCGCTCAACCTATCATTGGCACTTTTTTCAGTGCGTTTTACAAAAGATAGTAGGATGGGTCACTTTGAGGTTTGTCATTGCTCTATGTTGAAGTAGAATGTGACAGCCAATGTCTCTTTTTATCTTATTGCAATTCTTCCTCTGCATGTGGAAAGGAATGTCCCAGAAAATGTGCTCATTGACTAGATCAACATGTCAAAAAAAAGTCTGGGTATATATTCACTAGGAGAGTTAGAAAGGCTTTAAATGCAATATCAGACAAAAATGAAACTTAACTTTGATTCTTTTAGTTAGTTTTAAGAACCTGAATTGAGAAATGTACTGCTTGTTAACAGCGGTTTATGACCAGTAGAACGACAAGAATTTTTGAAATTTCTGGTTAGGTCAAATCAGTCAAGTTATGCTGTCACACTTTATTTTGGGGGGCAGAGGGATTGGCAGAGGGGTGCATGAAAAATTAATAATGCTTTTTGTTTCTTACTTAGAATGTCTAACTTGCTTACTTTTTTCATAAAATTATGTTGGAATTATGTGAAAAGTCACAGCCCTGATGTAAAAATGGTACTCATTTTTCTTGTTACAAAAGTCTTTCAAAAGGGTACAAAGTTCAGATGAGTTTATGTTTAACTCTCACCTGAGATGCTATGTCATTAAATGGTAAGTGACAATGTGGTGGCCTTGACAGTTTGCAAAGACACCCTCTCCCAGGAAAAAAAATCTGCATACCAAATTAGAAGTTATGTAAAAATGACCATAAATTAAAAAGAGGAACTAAAGTATTGACCTCACTGGAATATAAATTTCAGTTGGAGTGACAAGGCACCTATGTCTCCAAAGAGAATTCTGAATGTTGACTTATCTGATATTTACCTAGGTGTACCGAATTTTTTCCACAGATTTTACATGTAGAAGCGGTCACCAAAGATGGCAGACGTGTTTTGCTTACTGTGTGTGATACGTCTTCCGTTCACTGCTTAATGCAGATTTTTACATCGTTTTTCTTTATTTTTTGGTGTCTCCATGCGTCCGTTTATGTAACAAGCAAAAAGCCATCAAACAACAAGCCTTCTCTAAAGGACCTTGAGTTGCTGTTTGATAGCAAACTCAAGCTGATTCATTCCAGGCTAGATGACCTATTCAAAAAAGTTGATGACAACTACAAGGCTCTACAAGCAAGACTTGATTCACTTGAGGCAAGGAATGCGAGCTTAGAAGCCGAAAATGCTAATCTGGAATGAACTCGATGAAAGATTCAAGTGTTGTACTTCTAATCAATTTAAAAAAGAACTTCGCATTTCATTAGTCTCTATTAATCTTTACTGATATTTTGATGGTTTATACACATGTATCTATCTATTTGTTTTGTTTTGTTCTGTATATTTACTTTGGTACCAAGTTCATGATATTTATGTGTACCATTGTATTTGTTGTGCCTCTTTCCTGACTCTCACATTTTTAATTATCATAATTACGGTCACCCAAATAGTTTAGCTTTTTAGTTATTTTGAGTGTCCCGCTACTATGTAATTATAATTATAATCTTGTAAATTCTTTTAGTTGTTTACAGTAGTAGGAATAAATTGTTGTTGTTGTTGTTGTCATGTGAAATTCAGCATGATAGTGAGTCCAGGACTATACTGTAGCTCTTATGCTGAATTTTAAAATACAAAATCCCTTAACGGACATCCCGCTACACTGTATATTGGACAACTAGAGCTGGTCCCTGCTTTACTTTACTCCCTTTATAATTAAGATTCTCTAAAAGACCGACATCTCTTTAAGACAGATGCTTTTTTCTGATCCCAGATCTTTGAGAGTTGAGGCTAAACCGCACTCACATTTCTTGCAGAATTTTGATCCAAAAAAGTCTAACAGCGTCATCTTCCAAATCAAAAGCAAAACACATCCACATTGAATTTCCACGTTATTATTCTTAGCCACTTTCAGAGAGTCATGCAGTCGGCTGACTGAAATAAATGACTGCACTTATCCCTAAACTTGCTATTTGGAGGGCCCTCATATATACAGGAAACTCTTTAACCTAAACTTTGAAATAGGTTCTCAGTTTCTAAAATCAAGTGTTAATATATTATTTTCTGAAGGAAGACTTCAAAATACCCATGAACAATGCTTCAGTTTTTCTTGTTATGGTCAGTTTTTACATGCCCGGTTCGGTAAATAAGCTCAATTTGCTTACAATTTGCAGCAAAATCAAAAAAGCTCACAACTTTACGATCTATAAAAACAAGAGCTAGCCTAGCTTGAGCTTATCTGCACCATGACTCTAATCCTTATATAAAAAAAAAACCTTTTGATCGTGAAAGAACTGCAATAACACCTTACCTCAGAAGCTCGAAAATCATTGCATCTCTTCGGAATTCTTCTTGCTACTGTCCCTCTTCCAACTCTTCATTTGGGCACGAGTTCTAGCTCTCCAACATATGAACATATGCGTTGACCGAGGAAAGTTTCGAACATAATTCGCACTTCTGTAAAATTCTCCAAAAACCCATCAGCCAAAACGCTGCATCAGGAAAACGAAACGAACAAAACTCATACTACAGCCCTCCGCTAGTTGGGAAGTCAAATGGTGAAGACACGATCACAACGCACTTTGATTGGAAGAAACAAAAACCCATTCTATTGGTTGATCGATGAGAGGACCAAACTGCAACGGAGGACACAACTGCAACGCTACAATAAGTGTCACACATGGCCATTCCTTGTATGCTTTTATTCCATCTGTTTTGTATTTATGGTATTTAGCATATTTATTAGAGTTATGGTGCCTTGATTCTAGGCTTTCAGGAATTATGTTGCCTCGATTTCATGATTCTAGTTTTATTTACGACGTTTGGCATTCCGCATTTTGGAATTATGTTGCCTCGATTCCATGTTCCTTGTTTCATTTTCGGTACCGGTATTTGAATTCTGCATTCCCCATTCTGGAATTATGTTGCCTCGATTCTATGTTCCTTTTTTTTCACGGTATGTGCATTCTGGAATTATGTCGCCTCGATTCCATAATCACTGATATTTTACGCACCGTATTTGAAATTCAACGTATTTACTACACGGTAATTATGTTTCCTCGATTCCATAGAGTTAGAACGAGGCGGCCTGGAAATAGCTTGTGAGCGAGGCTAAAGCGTGAGAAACTGGAACCTATAAGCAGAATTATTTGAAAAAAGTCACCTTCAAAAACTTAGTGGACGAGGCGTTTATACGAGAGCTTGTTGAACGAGAGTTTTCCTAAATTCATTAGTGAAAGACTCCGAGTTCTCTTTCCTGGTAAGAGTTATATCTCTTTGCATTACATTTCTATCTAACTTTCTGGCTTGATGATTCCTCCGACAGAGTCACACGGGCTTAGCACTAGTTACTGATGGGCTAAGACTCGGCCGTAGCCACTAATTGATGGGCGAGGAATTGGATGCGAGGTTGCTCTTATGATTATAAAAATAAGAAAGTGAAATGTAAAATAAGTTTAAGTTAAGTTAAAATTTTCTAGCGTAAGCGATCAAATCGCGCTTTTAAAATATTTCCTTCTTTATAAAGTACCGAAATAAAACATTGAAGGAAAAAATAAATCGCAAACGCAAAAGAACGTGCATACGTACCGAGCACCAAATGTTCCCTGAAAATCGTCATCATCATCCTCTTAATTGTAAATCTTGATCTTCAGCTGGAAAGGCAACCACATGTGCATTTTTTGTTCCCGTTGGCAATAAAAACTTGCCGTTCCATCGCGGCCATACATTTTCGCACTTGTCGTTTTTTACGATTTTAAGGTGCAAACCGTCTTCATGCACCCTAAAACATCGAGCAATTGTTCTTTTGCTAAGATTCATTGGTGTCAATCCCACAATTTTGCCTTCATAATCCAATTGAACCAGATCCGCCATAATGCTAGATAATTCGAAATGAAACTCCCAATTTTCCTGCCTTTTTAGGTCATGTGACCTTTTCCCGGCATCGAGTCATGACTGCATCAAACTTTAAATCGAGGCAACTTAAAAAAAAAGTGCATGGACATTCGACAGAACAAATCCGAGATAACATAGATAAAGCAACTTTATTTAGCGATAAGGTGCGGCCCACAAAAAGCGCGTAATTTCCTTCCAAGGAAAGATTTTTGGTATGTCCCTCTCTTCCAGAGTTTGTGCGGAAGATGGCGCTGACGTCACAAACCAAACTTCTCGAGTCGATGTAGGTTTGTACCAAAAATTCTTACCCCATGGGGCAAAAGCAGAACGCGGAATATGTAAAAAACAAGGAACATGAAATCGAGGCAACAAAATTACAGAATGCAAAATACCAAAATTCAAACGAGGCAAGATATTTACGGAATGAAAAAGACTAAATACAGGAACCTTACAAGATATCAACAGAAATGCAGGAAAAGACCGGGCGTTGAGGCAACACACGGAAGGTCGATCACGAATTCAAGAAAACGTAATGGCCATGTGGTACACTGATCAGTGTACCACATGGCCATTGTAAATATTGATGCTATCATTCCAAAATTTTGGTCTGACTTTCCAAATCCCATTTGCAATTTTAGCTTTTATTTCGTTTTTTTTTAAGTTCTTAGTTTGTTTTTCATGAATATTTTCTGGTCTTAAATTCTGCAATTACGTTACGTGTTCTTGAATTCGTGATCGACCTTCCGTGTGTTGCCTCAACGCCCGGTCTTTTCCTGCATTTCTGTTGATATCTTGTAAGGTTCTTGTATTTAGTCTTTTTCATTCCGTAAATATCTTGCCACGTTTGAATTTTGGTATTTTGCATTCTGTAATTTTGTTGCCTCGATTTCATGTTCCTTGATTTTTTATATATTCCGCGTTTTGCTTTAGCCCCATGGGGTAAGAATTTTTGGTACAAACCTACATCGACTCGAGAAGTTTGGTTTGTGACGTCAGCGCCATCTTCCGCACAAACTCTGGAAGAGAGGGACATACCAAAAATTTTCCTTGGAGGGAAATTACGCGCTTTTTGTGGGCTGCACCTTATCGCTAAATGAAGTTGCTTTATCTATGTTATCTCGGATTTGTTCTGTCGAATGTCCATACACTTTTTTTTAAGTCGCCTCGATTTAAAGTTTGATGCAGTCATGACTCAATGCCGGGAAAAGGTCACATTACCTAAAAAGGCGGGAAAATCGGGAGTTTCATTCCGAATTATCTAGCATTATGGCGGATCTGGTTCAACTGGATTATGAAGGCAAAAGTGTGGGATTGACACCAATGAATCTTAGCAAAAGAACAATTGCTCGATGTCTTAGGGTGCATGAAGACGGTTTGCACCTTAAAATCGTAAAAAATGGCAAGTGCGAAAATGTATGGCCGCGATGGAACGGCAAGTTTTTATTGCCAACGGGAACAAAAAATGCACATGTGGTTACCTTTCCTGCTGAAGATCAAGATTTACAAGAGGATGATGATGATGATTTTCAGGAAACATTTGGTGCTCGGTACGTATGCACGTTCTTTTGTGTTTGCGATTTATTTTTTTCTTCAATGTTTTATTTCGGTACTTTATAAAGAAGGAAATATTTTAAAAGCGCGATTTGATCGCTTACGCTAGAAAATTTTAACTTAAACTTATTTTACATTTCACTTTCTTATTTTTATAAATCATAAGAGCAACCTCGCATCCAATTCCTCGCCCATCAATTAGTGGCTGCGGCCGAGTCTTAGCCCACCAGTATCTAGTGCTAAGCCCGTGTGACTCTGTCGGAGGAATCATCAAGCCAGTAAGTTAGATAGAAAGGTAATGCAAAGAGATATAACTCTTACCAGGAAAGAGAACTCGGAGTCTTTCACTAATGGATTTGTAGGAAAACCCCCGTTCAACAAGCTCTCGTATAAACGCCTTGTCCACTAAGTCCGCTAAAATCATTTTGAAAGTGACTTTTTTCAAATAATTCTGCCTATCGGTTCCAGTTTCTCACGCTTTAGCCTCGCTCACAAGCTATTTCCAGGCCGCCTCGTTCTAACTCTATGGAATCGAGGTAACATAATTACCGTGTAGTAAATACGTTGAATTCCAAATACGGTGCGTAAATAATCAGTGATTATGGAATCGAGGCAACATAATTCCAGAATGGGGAATGCAGAATTTTAAATTCCGTAAATGAAAGAAGGAACATGTTGTAAATAAAACTAGAATCATGAAATCGAGGCAGCATAATTCCATAATTCAGAATGCACATACCGTAGAAAGAAAAAGGAACATAGAATCGAGGCAACATAATTCCAGAATGGGGAATGCAGAATTCAAATACCGGTACCGAAAATGAAACACAAACATGGAATCGAGGCAACATAATTCCAAAATGCGGAATGCCAAACGTCGTAAATAAAACTAGAATCATGAAATCGAGGCAACATAATTCTTGAAAGCATAGAATCAAGGCACCATAACTCTAATAAATATGCTAAATACCATAAATACAAAACAGATGGAACAAAAGCATACAAGGAATGGCCATGTGTGACACTTATTTACACTGATCCGCTACATCCATCTAGCCAACATCTAGCCACAACTCATTCTCGACCCCAGTGCTTACGGGTTTGGATCCCTCTCCTTTACATGCGCAGAAGAGCTCTGGGTCGAGATTGGCCACAACTAGCCACGACCATTCACAATGGCTTCTTATCTTGGGTCGTTTTCAGGCTAAGACGCCGGCCGAAAGCTTCCGGTTTGCGGAAGACCAACGCTGCCAAGGTATTGTGGGATTTTCATGCGGAAATATGGAGTCGAGAAGGTTGGGAGTTGTTGTTTGCAGTAGTCTTTTTTGACCTCCAGCGTCATTACATATTTTACAAGGTTAGACAATGCCTCCGGGACTACGTCGTAATTTTTGGGACGATTTCGAGCCATCTTCTATGGTGGATGTGGACTGCTTTTTGCCCACTGGAGTGGTGATTCAACTTCAAGTCCGCATCGAAGCTCAACTTGCGGAGATCAAGAGTCGGTTATGGAGAGAGGCAAGCAACTATCCTTTGTTTAATTTGCTTAAAGAAGCTTCAAACTACGTGTTTTTGTGCGTGAATCAGCGAGGAAAGCAGGAAGAGCTTGTAGATGAATCAAGACAGTTAATTGATGTTCAGCCATTTCGACCTTTGTTGAAGCTTATTCAGAGGAAAGGTGACAGAGAGGAGAAACTTCTAAATTCTACAATCGGCAATCTGATCGGAAAAAGCCTGCATGAATTCGATCTAATGGAAAACACAGAAGTGGACGATTTTCGTCGCAAGTATCGCCTTTTTGCGGAGAAAAAAGCTTGCGAACGAACACAGATCGACTGGATTGGTCGTGCAGTTTACGCCTATCCACCTGAAGTGGAAAGCATCGAGGCCCCTCAACATATCGAAAGCAAACTTATGGAAAACAGGCGATTTTTAGTGAATGTGGCCATTAAGAATAATCGAGCCTCAATAAAAGATATGCATGCGTTTAATGTGCCGGCCGATGCTTACCCAGACGAGCTACTTGTGTTGGTGTTAAGAAAACGAGGTGCTATCATGGGTGTACATGATCTTGACAAACCGAATGATTATGTGCTCAAAATTGTCGGTCGAGAAAGCTATCTTCTGGGGAATTATCCGTTACTACAGTATACGGTACGTAGCTTAATCACTGTAGTCAATAGGAGTTTCATTAAACTTAAAGTGCTCGTTTATTTGTTCTTGTGAGTATTATTTGTGTTTGTTTCGCAAGATGTTTTTGTGATGAATTAGAGTGGTCACGCGTTTTATTTTTGTCGGTCATTGACCTGTGAATTCCACGTGAAGCCTTCGAAAACGCCATGATCTTTAACGAAAAGCTAATTTGAGTTGTCTTCCCCTTCTTCTTCGTTGAGAGACTGTTGCTTTTGCAGTTTTGATTGTTTCAAGAACTCCCATGTGTCAATCAAATATCAGAATGTCAGCAAATCAGTTGTCTTACTCTCTTAGGTTTTATTGTCTGGTGCAGTCTCGGAAGTGAGTTGGAGAAACAAATGTCTATCCATTTCTGACGTGCATGCAAACAATTGTAGCTATCCTAAACATCCCCACCTTTCCTTACTTTCAGCCATTTTCCTTTAAATCTTACGAGAGGCAAATTTGAACGAGGCCATACTTGAATATCATATTTTTGAAAATTTAAATACAAAAAGACAATGGCTTTTCCAAAGGGCCCATAAAAGTGGGTCCTGGGCCCCATACCCTACCCCTATATTCTCTAGCATGCTACTGCCAGGAATGACTTAAGGTGGCTGAACACAGTTTTGCTGGCGGTCAGCGGTAACTTGCGTGACGGTGCTTGTTTTAAATTAGACAAACAAACATGGCGGCGAAAAAGCAATGGTACACAGAAGACGATTTCTCAAAATCTACTCATTAAAATTTTATATTTGGCAGAATTTTTACTTTTATCGTACTTTCAATAGTAAGAACTTTAAAATGGAAGTTGAACAGAGGAATTTTGTGACACATTTAATAATTACAGTACAATCATTTTATTGATTATCTAAAAACCCATCTGTTAAAATTTGGTCAAATAAGTTTCAAATGGTAATGATTAATTATAGTACGCTGTGTGCAAGTTTATAGGAAAATCTATTGAGCGAATTTTATGTAAACTGAGCAAAAGTGAAATTTTACGGTTGTATTCAATCGTTCATGTTGCCATGGAAACTACGAAAATGTCACCTTTTCCCTGCTAGTCAAAATCTTTTATCAGTATATTTTTCACTTGCCAAGTTTCAGCTTGTGAGCTGCAACCTTTCTCTGGCCATGATTTGGCAAAGGACATATACTCACAAACTGCCAAAACTGTGTTCAGCCACCTTAACAGTGATGTTCAGTAAATGTTTTTTTATTGCCTTTCTCTGTTTTTCATTGTAACACAAAGTGAATTGTATTTGGAATATTGTCAAACGTCGGACATGGCAGAGTTTTAACATAAGCTGAAATTGTGGTTTTGTTTCAGTATATTCGTACTTGTATAGCTAAAGGGACCAGACCTATGCTCTCTCTTGTTCTACGGTCCTCACTTCAAGTAGAAGTTGATGTCAGTGGAATATGCCCCATGTCCCACAGGGGGGCTGCACCCCCAGTTCCTCAGAAGCCTCAATCAGCAAGCCTGTCCTTGTGGAGTATTGAAACACACCTTAGAATCAAAGTTGTTTCGGCAGCCAATGTGAATGCTGGTGACTTAATGAAGGTATATGGGCCTCTTGACTGGTTTCTTCAGAAGCCAATAGTTGTACTTTTTTTTAGCTAAACTAGTTTTCAAACCTCCATGTACATGTAAATATTTAGGAGTGCAACTACAGATTATTATTCAGTTTAAGAAAGGAAAAACGAAATTTATAGGACATTTGAAAGACAATAATTTGGAGGCCACCTGAGGAATGAAGGTTGCGCTGGGGTTTGTTTAAGGCATTAGAACTGCTATAAAGTCAAAAAATGATCATGCTTATAAAATTGCTTATTTGAAATGTACTCTTGATCTCAACTCAAATTCCAAAAATGAAGCATTTTCGTCAAATATAAGCCAAGAAAGTAAAGGCCAAAGTTGGTACTAAGGGTCGTTTTTTGAAAATATTTATAATCACAGGGCTGAAATCCGATGCGATACTTTCCATTGTTGACAGAAATGTTGCAACCTGACACATGATAACATGTTATGAGTTTCAAGTAAGCCAGGGCAAATTATAGCAAAATTCGCTCACATTCTGCTTCCCCAAATGAAGTACGATTGTTTTGATATTTCTAAATCATTTCTATGGCTGTAAAAAGGCTTCTAGAGACACATTAGATATATGATCCTTGCAAGGTTGATGACAGGTAAGGCCGCAGTTTAATGATCTATTATGCAAATTAGCACGTTGCTAAGGCTACAACATTGTTTACAACTCCAATTATTGAGAGCACGTCACGCAACAAGTTCAAACAAAGATTTTTGTATTTCTCGCCACTTTCTGTGCTACAATTGGGTCAGTGTCACAACAAACATTAAGAACAGCGGTTTACTTGTAGGAATTCAAGATGGCGACGAAAACAAAGCAGCACACAAAACTTAAGGGCAAATTAAGGGCAAGTTGGCGGCTCTGTTGGACCACACTGAAAACAAATCGATGTAAAAGATGAGGGTTTATAATACCACGCTGAAACTTGCAAGGTTTATTCATATAATGTTAAGGAAAAATGTATTAAATTCCTGGCAATTTGCAGAATATTTTGGAATTTTTGGCAGTGGCCTGAATTTACAGGGCATTACAAAAAATATCCACCTCTATATCTCAGGAAAAATTTGCTGGCTACTGCCAGGAATTTAAAGGTAAATGAACAAACTAAATATCAGCCAGTTCCGATTTTTTTTATTCTAAGGTATTGAGAGAAAGCCAGAAATATGGAATTATTGAATTTTTGAGCCTGCAATATAAATCGGAAATACCACCTTAGGATATCAATTTTCTGAAAGCTCAGCTCTCGCTTGATAAGCCTTTGTAATTTTTATTTTGCAGAATTCGTAATCATTTGAGAAATAAATTTTTCAAATGGAAGGGTTTATAGCAGATCTAATACCTTAATAATAACCAACAAACAAAATATTTTTTATTTTCTTGTGCCTTAGAATCTGCTGCAGTCACCACCTCATGATTAAGTTATCTCTGCGATGTTGCATGCTTAATTCCCTCATCTGCAGTCGTTGATTTAAATGAGACAGATCATGTTTTGAAAGCTGTCGCCATTGTGACTAGGGAACACTAAACCTCATCAATGATTTATGTGGTCAGTTAAACCAGGGTGTTGGGACCCAGAAAATGTGTCCCTTTCCCCTAAATGGAGGTATCCCCTCAAAAGAGGTAACAAATACAAAGATTAGCTGAACATTTTTTTCAGCACCAAATTTTGTGTCCCCTGAATGGAGGTGCCCCAAAGAAGAGGTTCCTCTCTAACTGCTTACATCTGGTTTTAAAATAATGAATTTGACTGGGCTGAATGTAAGATGCTAGTGGTAACATCCAGACTTGTCAAGGTCTCCTTCCTTAATCATCAAGAACCTATAAGAGTCTCCTAAGTGATATGATGAGCATCTCTGTCATTTTCATGTGGGGGTTCCACACCCATCAGATGTTTTTGTAGCTTGTCTCTGTGAGTGTTTCCGCAAGTATTCCTGAGCAGAAAGCAATAATATTAAAACATGGCTGGACCAGGTGCAGTATAAGTTGATCATGGTTTGATGAATATTAGTACATACATTGTTTCTGAAAATGTTGGTATTATTTTTGTTTGTCTTCAGGTTTGTGTGCGAGCAGGCATTTACCATGGCAGTGAAGCACTGTGTGACATCCAATGCACACAACCAGAAGGAGGCTCCAATCCCTCATGGAACCAGTACCTGGACTTTGATTTAAATGTGCATAATATGCCTCGCATGGCTCGACTGTGTCTTGTTATTTACAGTGTTTACTTGGACAGAAGAAAAACAAATAGAAAGAAACGAGAGGTAACTTACATGTAAATGAGCAGTCACTTTGCATTCACTGGTCAATTGAAAAGTGGCAAAATGGTCTTAACCTCATCCACACCTGCATGTATATATTTTATTAACTCATGTGCTTTATACTTCTGGTTAATAATCATGTCTTTGGGTACAGCTTTTTCAGAAGCATAACTGTGATTTTACCAAGTGTTAAGTGTGTATAATAAGTTGTGGTCAATTTGTCTTCTTTGAACAGTCAACTGTTTGGTGCAATAATTATTAAGAGCGACTTCGCGTAACTATCAAGTAGACTTGGAAATAGTCAAAAAATGACCTGGCCTCAAACTCAGCCAGAATAAAGCCCTATGGGTCCTAGTTACAAAATCGTTGGTTTAAGTACGATGGAGTGAATAATATTTTTTTAACGAATTTTTTTCTTCCCGAGGCTTAAAATGGGCAAAAATCATGCAAAATTAGAGTCACATTCAGTAACTCGTACATCTTGAAATAAAGTTGCCTACTAAAACATAATGACACTTCATATTTTTACTATCTTTCCTCTATAACTTTAACTGATTAGTTCACGATTTAGTCAAAAAGAGATTTTTTAAGAAATTTTTAAAGTTGTTGACTCAAAATCGCTTAAGCAACTGTCAAAATTTAGCACTTTTTCACGGGCTAAGAAAGCAGATTGGTACATGGCTTTGAACACCAAGGCTTGTTTGATCGGAAAGAACATTCTTTTTTCTTCAAATTAGCGAAATAAAATTTTTGGGTAAATGAAATCACGAGCGCTGACAAAGCGAAGCAAATGTACATGTTACACTAAAAACGGGCGAAAAACATGACCTCTGACCGAAGCACAACCAAATGCGAATTATGGTAGGCACCAAACCTTTAATTATTCGGTAACTTCTCGAAGCAATATTGGTCCGAAATGTGTGTAGATTCTTAAAATAAAGCTGAGTTAAAGTATTAAGTATCAAAATGTCCACAAAGCAGTAAAAAATACAGCAAAAGTCACGAGTAATCGGTTCCGTTTTCTGAATTTTATGAAGCGATTTATGCCATTTAACGAATTAACAATTTTTAATCCAACGATACCCACCTGAGACTGTGTTAGTTTAAGAGTCCATACAACTTCTCAGAAGATTCCACGGAAAGACCTCCAGAAGGAAATGAATGAAGAATTTGAACTTATAACTGTAACAATTTCACTTGCGGCAATGAACGAAATCAACTGTCAAACTGCCACAGGCAAACCAGTTTTCAGTGCAGTCATGCAAAGCATGTCACGTCACATAATTCTACCCCGTGCGTTTGGGAAGGAGGGAGGAAATTCTTCCATACTGTGTGCTAACACATTTATGAAAATAAACTAGTTTAGGACTGTGTGTTTTGTAACTAGTTAAAGTAAAGAATAACTTTTCCCCCTGTTTTTGCTCGAGGGGTGCTGTCAACTTCTTTTATTCTATCTGCTGTTTATAATGATTGTGTTTCAAGTTCAGAACGTGCATTTATAGCTAGCAATTGGTGTGTTCGAATTATCGAATGCTGTAGAAAGGATATCAAAGGGCACCAAAACAGTGGCGGATCCAGGGGAAGGGTCTGGGGGGTCCGGCCCCCCCCCCCCCCCCTATCAGACCTGATACTTGTTTGAAACTAAAATTCTTACAATGATAGGATTGCATATCACTGTTTAACTGGCTGAATCTTTTAATGAAACGCGTGTTGTATTTTGCCACTAAACTAATTCCAGGGACATTCAAAAATGTGATTGTCTTTGGGTACCCTCCTATGATCTGTTTGCCTCTGCCCGCAAAGCAGTATTTCCCGCGCCAATGGCGAGTGGCTTTCACAGAGTCGTCTCTGCCTTCTCAGTGACTAGTTGGAGGGGGTGTGGGGGAAAAGTAATTTGCCACAAAAAAGTTTAACAGTTTGAAGCAAAATTTGGACCCCTCCCCACCACAATAAAAAATTTCTGGCTCTCCCTCTGCAAAGATGTTAGGACAAAAAAAGCAAGGCTGATTTTACAGTCGGGAATATATAATCCTTTAACCAGTATTTCGTAGGGCACGGCCTTCCTTCTTCAGGGTCTTAGGGGGTGTTTACATGACACCGGGGCGACTTTCGCACCGCGACGAGTTCACTCCGGTTCCCTCTCATGGCTCTACATTTGTTTACATGATACCACCACAAAAAGTCATGCCGGCGCGAGTCGCCCCGGCGTGAATTCACTCCGGTTGTCGCACTGGGGCGAGAATTTCACTCCAGTACGAAATCTCGCAACGGTATCATGTAAACACGAAACGACCACCCGTTTCAGTGTGAAATCGGTCTAATGTTCGCGATTTTGAATCATACGTGCATTTTATCAACATGAAGTGTACCTTCAAATAACGAGATCATATGTGAAATAACCCAGTCATCATGTAAATGCGACACGAAATCAAAAAGTCATGTTGGTATGAAACTCGCGCCGGTGCAAGTTTTCTCATGTAAACACCCCCTTACATATAATGAGTCGTTAACGTTTTTGTGCCACTAAACTAATTCCAGGGATATTCAAAAATGTGATTGTCTTTGGGTACCCTCCTATGATCTGTTCGCCTCTGCTCGCAAAGATGTATTTCCCGCGCCAACGGCGACTGGCTTTCACAGATTGAGAAACACGTAGTTGTCTCTTCCCTCTCAGTGACTAGTGGGAGGGGGTGTGGGGGAAAAGTAATTTGCCACAAGAAAGTTCAACAGTCTGAACCAAAATTTTGATCCCTCCCCCCCACAATAAAAAATTTCTGGTCTCGAAAAAAATTTTTTGGGCCCCTTGGGTCTCAGTTTAATCTAAATATAAGGGGGGCCCCTCCCCTAGATCAGCCACTGAATTATAAACATAATTGGTGATCACAAAGGTAATCTAGTAAACCTGAGCTGACGCAAGTAAAGAAACAAAAATAACGACCAGCTAGCCCTCAGTTGATCAAACGACCGATCATCTTTCCAACGGATTCCGTGTGGAACGAAATTTTTGCGGGAGTTTATTTTTGCGGATTAGTGATTTTTTGTGTTTTGCCGGAACTATTTTTTGCGATTAGGACAGACTGTTTTTTCTTGCTGGGGATTAATTTTTGCGATTTCAGAAAGTACCCAGTACCCAGCATTGATAATATTTTGAATTCGTTCTTATTGAGTATGTGCAATAGAAATACATATTTTCAAGCAATACTAAGTGTGCGTTAGTATTTGTTTCTGAAAAAAAAGAGACCAGTTGTATACTGTATTCTTGTGTAGTGAATTTAAGTTAGAGAATACAGTATTTCCTCTGGAGTAAATTTTTGCGGTTATTTTTATTTGCGGGAACTTAATTTTGCAAAGTACTGACAGTCCTGAAATTCAGCTGTGAGTGAAATAGTGAAAATGACAAGAAGGTGGAGGGGAAAAAGTAGTAAGAGATCAGTCCACTGGGTCTAAAATTTATTTGTTCTGGAGCGATGAATTTTTTTTAAAAGCACGTTTCATAGCAAAAATTTGCCAAAAATAACTGAGAGCCATTGGTAGATACTATGGTATTTTTTCTCGTTCCTTTTTTTCTGGCGTTCGTACTCGGTTTCAATGTGAAGTCTGGATGAAAATGCCGCTTTTCTGCAGCTATTGCCCACTTGCCGTTGATCTTCTGATGCTTCGGAAACCTACAAAATCATCCTGTTTCCTTGAAGATATACGCGTCCTTTTTGATTGCAAACAGCAAATCAGTACTAAACATTAAAAAGAGAAGACATCCCACATAATTGTATTTAAAAAGAAGTCCGTGCAAAGTTATATTAGGTGCAATCCGTGCTAAACACTCTGCAAGTTCACTGAAAGTCTTTATTTGCAATTTTTGTTATCCTCCAACGCCTCGCTTTCATGACTAGGCACCAGTTTTTTCCCACGTGTCCGCCATTTGTGAATACGGTGTATATTTTCCCATATTTCCTCCCTTACCTGAGACCAAGGTATGTGTCAATCATACCAGTCTGTAAATAAAGCAAAGGGCAAATCAGAAAATCGAGGCTGACGTTGTTGAGATCAAAGAAAAAATTTACACTTTTCGTTTGTTGGGGAGGGAGGAATTACGAATCCCCTAAAAATGCCTGCTCATCAAGTCCAAGATCATATCGACGGAAGAGGCACCTTTGCCCTCAAGCGAGGGCAAAAATGAAACAGTCCAAAGCTAGTTTTATTTCATAAATGTTTTAGCACACAGTGTGGAAGAATTACTTTCCTCCTACGTGACGTGACATGCTTTGCATGACTGAACTGAAGGCTGGTTTGCCTGTGGCAGCTTGACAGTTGTTTTCATTCATTGCCCTAGCAGCAAGTGAAATTGTTACAGTTATAAGTTCAAATTCTTCATTCATTTTCTTCCGGAGGTCTTTCCGAGGAATCTTCTGAGAAGTTGCATGGACTCTTAAACTAACACAGTCTCAGGTGGGTATCGTTGGATTAAAAATTGTTAATTCGTTAAATGGCATAAATCGCTTCATAAAATTCAGAAAACGGAACTGATTACTCGTGACTTTTGCTGTATTTTTTACCGCTTTGTGGACATTTTGATACTTAATATGTTAACTCAGCTTTATTTTAAAAATCTATACACATTTCGGACCAATATTGTTTCGAGAAGTTACCGAATAATTAAAGGTTTGGCGCCTACCATAATTCACATTTGGTTGTGCTTCGGTCAGAGGTCACGTTTTTCGCCCGTTTTTAGTGTAACATGTACATTTGCTTCGCTTTGTCAGCGCTCGTGATTTCATTTACCAAGAAATTTTATTTCTCTAATTTGAAGAAAAGAGAATGCTCTTTCAGATTAAACAAGCCTTGGTGTTCAAAGCCATGTACCAATGCACTTTTTTAGCTCGTGAAAAAGTGCTAAATTTTGACGGTTGATTAAGTGATTTTGAGTCAACAACTTTGAAAATTTCTTAAAAAATCTCTTGTTAACTAAATCACGAACTAATCAGTTAAAGTTATAGAGAAAAGATAGTAAGAATATGAAGTGTCATTATGTTTTAGTAGGCAACTTTATTTTAAGATGTACGAGTTACTGAATATGACTCTAATTTTGCATGATTTTTGCCCATTTTAGGCCTCGGGAAGACAAAAATTCATTAAAAAAATATTATTCACTCGATTGTACTTAAACCAACGATTTTGTAACTAGGACCCATAGGGCTTTATTCTGGCTGAGTTTGAGGCCAGGTCATTTTTTGACTATTTCCACGTCTAGTTGATAGTTACGTGAAGTCACTCTTAATTACACATGCATTAACATGCCAAATAGTTTTCTCTCAATTCTATCAATCATTTGATGCTCCAGCGAAGCTATGGAACATGGACTACACACGTTCTTGGGGAAGGAATGTGTGATTAAGCAGAAAATGTTTCCCTGGTAGGCTAATTTTGACCTAGAACAAAGACGTGCACACTCTGAGTTGTGCCTTATAAACAATCACTGCCTTAACTGAATGCTAGATGGAGACAGTAATATTAATATTGAACTGAGAGTTTCAAACATTTTGCAATGTCTTGTGTATGCAGTTAGCAATGTTTATTGCCCTGTGGTGAGGTCTTTCTATAATCACTAATCATAGGATTTACAGGAAGCATTACCAATGACACATGCTTGTCCTTTGACGTGTAAACTTTCTTATTGGCTTGTCTATCCAGGAAACCATCCCTGTCGCGTGGGTGAACACCACATTATTTGATTACCAGGGAAAGCTACGACAAGGTCCATTAAGACTGTTTGCATGGCCAGTACCAGAGACCATGGCTGATCAACTTAACCCTGTTGGGACAGTGGTTTCCAATATTGACACAGTCACATCTGTGTCACTTGACCTTGAATTCCAAGGCTACTCAAATGCAGTTGTCTATCCTTCAGTTGATACGGTAAATTGTGTTTTTATTATTAATTTTATTTATTGTAGGTGAAATCTGGTCTATTAAACCAGTATTCAGCTTAGACTTACAGTTCTCGTAAAACAAAAATGCATATGGAATGAATGCTGGTTTGTCCTGGGAAGGTGAACTTGCAATGTTTTCATTTATTGTGGATAGGGTGGGTGGAGGTAAAGTTTTTGATTGATACACTATTATGTTAAATACTTTAACTTAGACAAAAGGTGTTTAATAGTATGGAGAGAAAGCAGATATCTGAAAACTGTTGTTGCAAGAGTTTAGATAGAGCACTCTGTATAATTTGTAAGCTAACTTATTCTGCTTATTTATAGGTTATTGAGTTGGCTGCAAAGAGCACCAATGCCAATATTTTTGTGAGTAAACCAATTAAAAAAATGCCACTTTAACCCTAAATATCAAAATAATAGTTCTGATCCTTTGAATCAATTTCCTGTCCTGTTTTAATGGCATTAATGAAGAGAACTTGCTCAAATGTCAACTTGTGAGAATTTATTTATTTGATCAATTCTGTGCTTTTATGACATTATTTAATTCCTAAGTTGGTAAAGAACTAATGCAAGAAGATGCAAATCAGTTACCTTGGAGCTGCAAATTGCAAAGTTCATTTGTGTTTAATATTGTTTTCAGATATCCAAGAATATTATACTTTATTATTAGTCCCTTCTCTGCTCAGACAAAGCATTCTTACAATATTGAGTTAATATATTGTTTTTGTTGCATTGTGATTTAAGGGAAATCCAGGAGAGTCCCAGCTGGAAAAGCTAAAGCACATTGTAAACCGTGAACCTCTCGCACCAATTTTTGAACAAGAAAAAGAGCTTGTTTGGGAACGGAGGTTTGTTTGTAACTTTAATGACTTGAATGTATTAAATGTTTGACTCACAGATTCCTTTTGTACAGTTTGCAGATGCATGCATTATAACGTTTTAAATCTGTGCCATTTCTTCTTACCTTGTAAAAGTTTTTTTTATATTATTGCTGTTGCAGGATTGATGTCCGTGAGCACTTTCCGGATGCTTTAGCAAAACTGCTTTGTTGTGTTAAGTGGAACTGCAAGGAGGATGTTGCATTGGTAAGAGAAACCTAAGTAAATATTATCGAATGGTTAAAAATGCATGTGAGTTACATTTTAGAAAAGAGACCTGTAACTCAACAGAACATCTAAATGGGCTAAAACTATACAGGGCTTCTGATAATTCGCGGAAAAAAAATCAAAATTTCGCGGGATTTTCAGGGGCAAATTCGCGGAAAAATCGGCCGATTTTGCGGGATTTTCATGGGAAAAAAGTCAAAATTTGCGAAAAAATTGGCCGATTTTGCGGGATCTTAGCGGAAAAAAAATCAAATTTCGAAGGATTTTCAGAGGCAAATTCTTAGAAAAATTGGCCGATTTCACTGGAAATTTCGGGGGGAAACTTCACCAAGAAACAATCGGTAAAAAACAGCCAATTTCGCTGGATTTTGTTTTGGCAAATTTCGCTAAAATCGACTCAATTTTCGCGTTGATATGACCAATGTTGTTTAATGTTTTTTTAATGGGGATAATAATTTGCTTCTTTGAACAACAGTTCGCTCAAAAAATGAGCGAATGCTAAAGCGATTTAGCCTCCCCCGCAGACATTCTTAGTGGTTCGTCATGCAATCATTCCTCTCCCCACAAACGTCTGCTTCAACCCGTAGCCACTTCCATTTGCCATTGTTTCAAGGCAACCAATCAGCCTTCACCTATTGTCTCATCACTAGCCAATGGCAACTTCTGTAAGAAAAGAAGTTGTCACCCGCAGGGTAATTTCCGCGAAACCATCTCAGTAAATAAATTATTCAGTTTCAATTCATGCTTCTCTTAAAATTCATGATATTCCATGTTCCCACTGTATGGCATGTGTGGTTGAAACCCCCAAAAAGATTGTTGGAAGCAAATTAATTTGTTTCCTTTGTGGATGCACACTGAATAAAGAAAGAGTTTGTATTTTTGGCAAAAGTTCTGTGGACATTCAAGGTCTAATCAAAGCCGCCATCGATGTGGACATGACTGTTTTTTCGTCGAGTGAAATATTCATTTGCACAGCAAACTGTTACAGACGTTTAATTCGCTTTGAAAAAAATTCTAATAACCTCTGTAATTTTAAAAAAAGAAATCAAGAAAGACTACGAGACACGCACTTTAAATTGTGTCACCCACCCGGAGTCAAAAAAGGCTTTGTAAAAGGTGAAGGAGGAGACTTCTGTAGAAAACATAAGATTATTCAAACTACGCCCTCGAGCGAGAGGCTACCCGCACAACCTTATTGACAAAACACTCTCGGAAGTAAAATT